>VZTV01051877.1:0-18503 GCA_013400875.1 Anhinga rufa
TTTAAAATTTTTAAAAAATATTGCAAAAATTTATCTTTCTCCTAACTTTCATGAACATATTTTTACAGTCAACTCAATGTTCTTTTATATCAAAACTGACACTTTTACAGAACTTATTAACTGCTGCACTGGGAAATTAGTGGCAAGTCTTAAATACAAATAAAAATGTATTATTCAACACAGGAACAACACCCTCTCCCATTATATGCTTTTTTATTGCATATTTTGGATGTTCATATATGTCTTTATGTATAAGAGTATAAAAGGAGATGGAGAGCTTGTGATACTTGGGATTCAGCAAGTAATTAGATACTTGTTTTCTATTAATGTGATTAAATGTTACTACTTATAAGACTAAATGTTTACATTTTAATTATTTTTCAATACTGAATGCAATAAATGACAAAAATGTTTTTCTTATGACCAATTTTCCATCTAAATGTGCATATTTTATTATTTAAATAGTTATCTATCAAACTTTTGGACAGAAAAAATAAAATATGTGGCACACAGAAATTTGAGCTTCAGAGTTTGTCATTGTGCAGCCTGATAAATCTTGAAGCTTTAGAAAATATTGAGTCACTTTTTATTTACTTAAAAATAAGGTTGCCCAAGAGGTACTTACTCCACAAAATCTTGGTCTGGACTTTGGTAGTTTACATAGAAACAGGGACGTTCTTAAAAATATACAACATTAGAAAGGAGGAGTTTCATGGAATTACCACAACTTAAACATTTTGCTTTCTGAAGCTTTGCCAAAAATCAACCCTGATTTAACGTGAGGCTCAAATCTGACAAGTTCGTATGCATAGCCTGGCTTATCTGTTCAGTAAAAATCAGGCATGCAGGGTAAAAGGCAAATCAGGACCATGTTGTGCTCTCTATTGCAGGAGAAGAGACATTTGTGGTAATGGAAACTGAGTTAGAGAGGCACCTCTCCATCTGGGGTTTGCCCAATGCTGCGTTCCCAGAATCTGAAGGGATGCAAAATTTACTCATTCTCTATATTCCTCATTTTGTTCTATTTATTGAAACAGCTATTTTATTAAGCCTTTTGTTGTCAGGACTTTCTTACAGATATGCAGGAAGAGCCCTGCAGCTTTTCTCTCTCTCTCTCTCTCTCACCCCTGCTCCCAGTGCAGAACAATGCACCACCACCTGCTCCTCTGCAGCACTCTGGGTGGGAGTGGATCAGCCACGTCAGTAGGTCTGCACAATGACCTAGGGGGATCAGAATTACTTCATACCATTCTTGACGATAGTCTTCTTTCTAGACATTATTCTTCTTTCTTACAGGATGGGAGTGGGGAGGGTGGATAATTTCACTTTCCTGTGATATATATTAAAAACTGTGGTCCAGCAATCCAACCAGTATATTTCATGTTTCAAATGAATGGACTTTCTGATTAAAAGTATGTCCTTTCACCCATTTGCAATCTTAAGTAAGTGATAAGAGACTTGAGGGATATGTCCTGGTTCTGTTTAGCGGATGGCCAAACACTTTCTTTTGTATACTCCTCTTAAAAAAGTCTCCTTTACACCTGACAAACCTGATTTTGCTGGTTTTGGCTGGGATAGAGCTCATTCTTCACTGTAGATGGTATAGTGATGTGTTTAGGATTTGGTATGAGAATAGTGCTGATGGCACATTGATATTTTAGTTGTTGTTAAGTAGCGGCTAAGTGTTGCTAAGTAGTGCCTTAGTCAAGGACTTTTTCAGCTTCCCATGCTCTGCTGGGTGTACAAGAAGCTGGGAGGGGAGGGGGCACAGCCAAGAGAGCTGATCCAAACTGACCAAAGGGATATTCTATACCATATGAGGTCATGGTCAGTATATAAAGCTGGAGGAAGAAGGAGGAAGGGGGGGCACACACACGTTTGCACTGATGGCGTTTGTCTTCCCAAGTAACCGTTATGCATGATGGAGCCCTGCTTTCCTGGAGATGGATGAACACCTGAATGATGGGAAGCAGATTCCTTGTTCTGCTTTGCTTCCACATGCAGCTTTGCTTTTCCTTTTCATTATATAATAATAATAATTATTATTACTATTACTGTTTTGCTTTACCTATTAAACTGTCTTTATCTCAACCCAGGAGTTTTCTCACTTTGCTCTCCCAATCCTCTCCCCTCATCCCACCACGTGGGAGTGAGCAAGTGGCTGGGTGGTGCTTGGTTGCTGGCTGGGGCTAAACCATGACACTGATGAGAATTGTGAACAATTGTGTATGAGTACTTTTTCCAAAGCAAATCAGGTTATACAGTTATGAATTGACTATACAGGCTATAGATCTTTTTCTTTCATATCAATTGATTTAAGTCTCTTCTAAGAAAGAATAAAAGAAGAAAAGAGCAAAAATTTCGTTTTTCATTTCCACAACTGGCATGGAAAACTTAAAAAATTTATTTGAGTCTAATTCTTAAAGAGCAGATAACATTGTGTGACTGAAATGAGGAAAGAAATACACTAGGTGAATAACATAAAGAACTAGAGGAAGTTCATACTTGCTACTCTATATATCTCAAAAGCTTCAGCCTAGAAGATGACAGTCATTTGAAATGGTTTGTTTGTGGATTTATTCTTAAGACTTCAAAACTGACATGATTATTTAGAGCATCTTTACTGTAATCTTATAATTCAGATTTTGAAAAATTAAAAAATATAAATGATGTTCTTATGAAAAGTTGAAAAAAGAAGCAGTATATCACATTTTTAAATGTCTCCACATAACATAATTGTACAGAGTGCTGTCTAACTTCATTCCATATGAACTAACACAATGCTTTATTAGTGCAATCATATCAAAGGCTGAAGAAATGTATCTCTCTTTCATGAATAAATACATTATTGGATATGAATGATAATTAAGAACTTGGTGGACCCAAGGATGTCAGTTTATCCTTTGTTAATAGCTCTCTAGAAATTTGATTACGTCTGAGCCAGAGGTTTACCCTGAGAAGTTTTACTTGAACACAGGGCTATACAGTCAAATTTTCAGTTTCACTTTTTTTAATTTGCTTTTAAAATACTAAAATATTTTTCTTTATTTACTGAAACCTCATCTTGTTTCAAACAACTGTCTTCCATTATTTTTATATTTAAATGTTGAACTTGAATAAAGTCTGTGTTAGGAATTCGCAGTTTAAAGAAATAGTGTCATACCTCAAAAATTAAAGTCTTCTCTTAGTAATGACAGAGAAAAACTGAATTACACAATTGTATTTAGTCAGTAGATTTATTCTGGGTATGAATTATTTTATTCAAGATCAAAATTTGATTTTAAATGTTTCAACTCTTAGTGTTTTCATATTTAAAAAGTACTACTTTTTTTGCAATTTCTAAGGCATTCAGTTTGAATAACACTAGAGAAATATAAAAGAAATAGAACATTTACTCTTTCCCTTATGGTCTCAAACTAGCAACAAGATAAGACACAAACATATTCTTGTCTAGTCAGATCTCCTGAGAAAATAAAAGATACTATGAAAATATAGAGTTTGCTCAGATAAACTAATCCCCTTCTCTACGATTAATTTTATTTGAGGAAGAAGGAAAAAAAAAAAGCTATTTCTGTTCCCAAATGTTATACTTTATCTAACATTTTATTCAGAATATCTCCTCCAGGTAAAATACATTATATTCTACTACTTCTTCCTAAAGAATATTGATGATATTCCAGTTCCTAATCCTCTTTTCCACTGCTGGAAATCTTCTGAAGTCTCCTAGTGAACTCTGGGCTGCTCAGCTTGCCACCTCGGCAAGTGGAAGCAGCAGAGGTGGTGCCATCCACTGCAGGAGTGGTTTAGGCCTGTTTATATCCCATTAGCAATAATGCTACATACCAGTTCTGCTATATGTGCTATTCATGTAAAATAGAAAGCCTGTATCAGATTAGATTACATTCCATTTAATTTTCTACAGGAAAACTTTCTGTTTCATAGATAACACTGTTCAGATGATGGTTTTATTCAGAAGGAACATATTAGTTGGACTGAACAGCACAATAAAATAGTCTTTAAGAAACCTTGAACATGTGCTTTAGTTGTAAATTATATTGGAGTATATCACAACATACTGTATATGGGCATATATTTTATACAGAACCCCTGTATAAAATTTAATGTGCATTGAATGAAACAAGGCTGAGGTAGTCCATGGATTGTTTCCTGCCTGCTGAAGGAGTACCCTGGGAAGCAGGAGAAGACTGACTTTTTAACTTGCATGATGTCTACTCTCTCCTCACATTATTGTTGCAATACATCAATGTCTACAGGACTGAAAACACAAAAATGCTTTCAAGCTTGTAACTATCATAAAAACAGTCCATAGATTTGTAAGGACAGGTAACTAAATACTGGCATATCAGAAATTAATAGTATGAGAGTTTTGTTCTAATTCTCTCAGTTCCTTTGTTACTATCCTTTTTTTCCCCCTCACTTTTATGAGGTCCAATTAATTGATATCTGTTGAAATAAAGGAGAGATATACATATTATATGTATTATATATACATCTTATTATTACATTACATATTAGGCACCAAATATACACTGTAAGTGCAGAATCACCTACTGAATGAAGATAAGGTTTTCTTTTTCTTGAACATTGTAACAGCAGATACTTCTCTGTAGAAATGTCATATATTGTTATGTGTTAAGGGATGTTACCAGTGACCACCACCTCTAGCAGCTCTGGGGCCTGGGGATTCCTCTTGCCCGGCTGCTGGGGCTTATCCCAACACACCCAAAAACCTGGAGGTCTCAGTCCCAGGCAGACTGACGTGGCTGCCACTTTCCTGTCTGCTGGTTCAATTAGCAGCGGGGCTGAGTACGTATCCCAGAGACACATGTTCAAACACACCACATTGGCTGTGTAAGTCATGGTGTAGGTGTGGCAGCCGGGGCAGCCCCTGTGAGGAGCGGCCCCTGTGAGGAGCGGCCCCGCGCCGGGCCCAGCCGGTTCCCGCCGGCCCCGAGGGCCCCCCCGCAGGGCAGGGCTGAGCCCCTCAGCCACGGGCGGGCACCGCCGCGGGAGGGCGGGCAAAAGGCTGCCCGGCAGCCAGGGCTGAGGGAAAGGGGGTGAGAAACAGCCCCGCCAGCCCCGAGGGGAGGAGAGAGGGCGGGAGGAGGGGAGGAGGTGCTCCAGGCGGGGGCCCCGGCAGAGCTTCCCCGGCGGCCCCGGGAGGGACCCCGGCGGGGCAGGTGTTTCCCTGCAGCCCCTGGGAAGGCCCCGGGCCGGCGCAGGGGGAAGGGCGGGGAGGAAGGGGCGGCAGGGAGGCGCTGCCGGGGGCTGGCCGCAGACCCCCAGTCCCCCACCCGCCTGCGCCACTGGCGGGGAGGAGGTAGCAGAGTAGGGAGTGAAGGAGTGATGTCGTCTCTGTTTGTATCGAGACTATTTTAATTGGCAATAAATTAAATTCATTTTCCCCAGGTCAAGTCTGTTTTGCCTGTGATATGGTAACTGGTAAGTGATCTCCCTGTCTTTATCTTGACCCACAAGCCTTTTCATCTTATTTTCTCCCTCTGTCCTGTTGAGGAGGGGTGATGAGGCTGGGTGAGCATGTGGCAGACAGACAAGGTCAACCCACCACACATACACACACACACACACACACACACACACACACAGCAGACGTGGGCATGGACACAGCCAGGCACATAGACTGCTACAGAGGAGGCACTGCCTTCAGTAGCACCTGTCTGTAAGACATCAAACACAAACACACACAGCCAAGTCCCATCCTCTTCAGCTGGTAGAGACAGAAGGTCATTAGTGCAGGCACACACATGGCACTAGGTTCACAAGCACTCACTCACAAATTCCCCAAGTACTGTAATATCCCTCAGCTTGTCTGATACCCCCTGCCCAGATCCCAGGCCTGCTTATCTGCTCCACAGGAGGTCCCCTACTTGCCAGATGGTCCATCTCTGTGCTCACTGCAGACAGATGCATGCATGCACTCACGTGTCTGACGGGCACATCATGCTTGTGGGTCCCACTGAATATCGGCCCAGACCCTTGCCTGCCTGATACCCCTGCCCAGACCCAGGGCCTCCTACTTGCCCATTGGTCCAACTTGAAGTTTGACAGTGAACACACACGCACACCCCATGCACACCAGGATTGGGAAAGATACAGACACTTGCCCCCCAGCAGCTGGCACGAGGCACACAGGCTGTGACCCCGCGGTCCTGCTCCAGCCGCTGGTGCTGTGCCCCTCACTTGCCTAACTGATGCTGGTCCCTCCCAGTAGCTGTTAAAGAACAGCTACAGGACTACATATGTGCACATACACAAATATAGTTCATACTACATATATACATATAATATATGTATACTATACACAGACACAATACACTGTGGCTGGAGGCAGAGACCAGTGCTCACTTCAGTTACTGGTGCTAGACCCCACTTGCTTCTGTAGCTGTCACTACAGGCCAGGGGCAACTACACCACTGGTCTGACTCCAGTTTCTGGCCTCAAATCCACTCTACGCTGGTCCCCCCAGTAGCTGTTACTTAGTTGTTGCAACACACACACATGACATAGAGAGTGAGATTACACAGAGAGATAGGAAAGAAAAGATTTAAAAAGAAGATAGGACAGACTGAGATAATCAGGTACAGGGCTCAGATGGGGTGAGTCAGTACACTTGCCTATTATATACCCTACTGGCCCTTTTTATACCCCTTTCTGTGTATTCCCCCTCTTTGTTCCTCCTCATGACCCTTCACTAAGTTTTGCATGGTCTCACAAATGCCCCTCAGATATCACAAATCCCCATGTTCCTTTTGTTTCTCCCTTTTTATCAGTTACAAAGTCTAGGTGTCTCTCTCCATAGCTGTGTCTGGAGTTTCTTAATGGCCTCTCATTTAGTGACTGGAGACTTCTAGTCTTTGACAACGTCTCCTTTATCCTTCATCTACCACGTTTTTTGTGTCTCTGTGGTTTTGGTTATCTCACTTGTAACTTATTGCCTCTTGCACTGAAAGTGTCCTTGATTGGATAACCTTAACGAAGAAGAAGCTCTCACCTTGCATTTACCCTTACATCATGTTCTTGAGCCTATGAACAAAATACTAACAGTTATATAGACTTTTTTGGTTTTTTTTTTTTTTAGAACTTTGCTTTGCATTCTGTTCATACATCGTTGTGAACACGAGTTGTTACAGAAAGGTAGCTTGACGAATGACCCTTAAATATGATGTTTAATCAGTATTGACACTTACATATCTATTGGAAAAGCCTTTTGAAGGGATCCCACTCCCAAATGGCCTAAACTTAGATAAAAAAGAATGAGTCCCAAAGATGGCCATCTGAACTCCTAAACTTTGAAGGGCTTGAAAAACAGATGGCAAGAATAGACTGATCTAGGCCAATTCCTAATACATGACAATGTAAGTGTTATACAGTGCTGAAGGCTTATCTTAACACAGATAACTATTCAAAATTCTGTACAGAACTTTTGACAACATAACTCCTTTAAAAAGGTTCTGGATATCTCCTTAAAAAAAGCCATTATTTCTGTTAACTTTAGAATCTTTGTAAATGCAAGAAGTGTACCAAATTTGAGATTCTATCTGTGTGTGTTTCTTCATGATTCAGTAAATAATGTATTTTACTTAATAGCATTAGGAAAATAATTTTGTTTTCTGGGTTTTTTTTGTTGTTTTTTTTTTTTTTAAATTTCCATTAAGGTCTCTCTGAAAAACAATTACAAACTGCAAGAAAAAAGACCTATTCTGAAATAAAGTTTGAGTGACTACAGATTTTAGTAAAGTACCTTTGGATTTTGAGATGGTAGATACTGCTAAAATATAGAAAAATAACTGGCTTCTGGTAGCAAAGACAGTTTACCATTCAAGAGAAAATTAACTTTGGAATTTGATTTTAGCAATTTTTCAAATTATTAAACCAGAACAGTTACTGTAACAGATTCATTTGCAGACGTACTTTCTGGCAACTCAGCAAAAATAAGCTACTCCAAAGTATTTCAGATCATTTTCTATCTTCTCTATAAATTTTACAAACACCGAGATGAGACTGAGAGAAATTCCCAAAGACAAATTGACAAACACTGCAAACTACAGATTAAATCTAGATTTAATTTTCACCAAGGTAATGACACAATAGCATTACTGATTTAAAAAAAAAACAAATATTCTAAACCAGGCTTTGTTTTATATCCTGTACACTTTGGGAATCTCATTATTTGCCATACATTTCTTAATATCTTTGGTTAGATTTCTGGGTGGCAAAGATGACAATTTATGAGGAATTTTCTGTTATTTTACAAAGGGTTTTAAAAAAGGGAGTTTCAAGAAGGTAAACCTGAAGCATATTTTTTATAAAGTAAGGACTTTAATTACAAAAGTCAGTTAATAGGAAGCTTCTGTCACCTCACATGAAAAGTAACACAGCAATATTTCATAAGGAAATATTATTTTTCTTTGTATCTTGTTCGTGAAAGAACGAATAAGAACACAAAGAGTCCTCAGTAGAGGATATTGCAAGTGGAAGCAAGAGGCTGACAACTGTGAGTAAAACCTCAAATCCAGTTATGGAGCCTCAAGTGGAGCATCATCAGTGAAAATGTAAGGTGCAAAAATTATTATTTACAACTTCATTTAGGTGTCAGACAGATGAAAAAATCCTAGAGCTTTGTTGTGTAAAAATCCAAATCATGTTATGGAAATGGTAAAACAGAATTGTAAAATACATTCTCTTTCATTGATGCATTTGTGAAGAGAGAAAAAATACATGCCTAATTACAAACCTAATATACAGAAAAATGCACACTGAAAGGTGCCTACTAAATGCAAAAGAAAAATTTTTCCCAGTACAACTGACAAAAAAAATTGTTTCTTAAATAGGCAACTGAGCAAAAGAAAGACAAATAACAACTGCAATGCAGTTTCATCAATGAATGGCAATTAACAAATTGGAATATAGCATTCAAATGTGTAAAATTAATTACAGCATTATCTTTTTCTCCAAATGGCCACAAGGTGATATGTAGACTGATAGTCACTAGAAATATATATTAAATATGATTACTTTTATTTAACAATGTTCAACAACTTTTCTGACCAATAAATCTGTTTTGAAGGTACTGCTGAAAATCCCTTGAGTTTCAGAATGAGATTTTGTTGCATTAATGCAATTTAGCAGTGACATTAAATTTCATAGTAAGCCTCATTGCAGACATCCAACCTATGCCTTTGCTTCAAGGAAGAAATCATAACTTTCCACATTTTAGTTTATAGATATTTTTGTAAGTTTGAGATAATGCCATACATGAACAAGAATAGTGTGAATGGTTTGAATCATTTGACCTTTTAGACCATGATGAGTTCTAGGTCAACTTCATCTGACACATACTTATATAAGTTTCTATTAAAAAAATAAATAATAGACTAGAAAAATTCACCCCTTACCCACTAGGCTGCAGTTTGAGTTAGAGTCAGATATTCTGGTTTCTCTGAAGTTGCAAACTTTTCTTACAAGTAGGATGGAAAGCACCTCACAAAAATTTAGCTGTTGTAAAGGAGAAGCCTTCCAGGGGACATCTCATCACTGAGCCAGAAATCAAGCTGGTTGTCGTGGTTTAGCCCTGGTCAGCAACCAAGCAGCACACAGCCACTCGCTCACTCCCCTGTGGGATGGGGGAGAGAGAACCAGAAGAGTAAAGAACAAGGGAGAGGAACAAAACCCAGACAATCACAAGTGGTGCCACAGCTCACCACCCACCAACCGATACTGTCAATTCCTGAGCTGCGATTGCTGCCTGCCCCGGCCAACCCTCCCCTGTTGGGAGTGAACTCAGCAGTTGTGAGCTTGCAGGATCCCATCCCACTCATGCCAGAAGGATGGTCTGCCATTTAAGGCAGCTCAGCAGGGAGGAGCCTGGGGGTGATCATTGCCTACCCCTGTGGCTGAGGGTGACCATTCCCTACACCTGTGAGGGGGAGTGGCTAGCCTGACTCTTGCTTCTGGAGTGGGCTTACAAAATCAGCTCGGCTACAGGAGTCTGTGCCTTCCATCCCTGCGCACACCCACACCCACACCCCCACACACACCCCCACACCCACCCCCCATTTAATATACTGGGCAGGGCATCACATGATATGGAATATCCCTCTGGTCAATCTGAATCAGCTCCAGTTAAGAAAATTAACTCTATCCTGGCCAAAACCATGACACTGGTAAATGCTTGGGCAAATGTCAGAGTATAAATGAAGAGAAACTGAACCATTATTCTTCATTTTTAGATTGTTGTTTAAATGGCCTAGGATAATTTCAAAGAAAGACAGATTACACTTACCATTTATATAGCAACTTCTGAGAGGGTCTCAAAAGACCAGGTGGAAGCTTCCAGTAACACCTCTAGAAGGGATTGCTACTTCATGAATGTTTGCAAAGAGGAATAACTAACAGAAAGACACTAGGGATTCTCTTGATTCTCTTTTTGTTCTTATTCCACTCAAGAAATGCTATCAGAATTCAGATTCACAAACCAGGTCTGAAATCACATATTCTTCCTTTTCCTCTGACTGTAATGAAATAGCCTCCAGAGCTATGTAATGCTAGGTGTTAATTATGTGCTGCAATGCAGTACATACTCTGAAAAGCAATATCAGCTTTGTCGTTTGTGACTGATTACCCAATTCTGCCTGTGTCTGAAAGAAGTTATTTCCTGAAATTTGCTTTGCAATTCAGTTCATGTGTCTGTTCATTAGTTTCCTTCAAACTGTATCATTTTGCATACTTTATCACACAGACAACAGAAATGTAATGCTAGGAAAAGTGTTCACTGATATACACTTGGTCAGCCTGCAGTATTCCCACCAGTGCAATACTATTCTGTCCCTCAGCAACAAGCTTTTGCTAGGCAAGAGGTGCTGTGAAGTAGTGAGTACTGTATCCTGAATCCCATTCAATGAGCACCACATACCTTGGTTTAGCCTCAGAATGGATCTTTTTTTTTGGTCATTCTTTCAAAAGACAACATCAGTCTACCAGTCAGTGCTGCCCCAATTTTTTTTTCTACCTACTCCTCTTTGAATAATTAATAAGTTGTCAGGGTTCAACCCCAGCCAACCACCAAGCACCACACAACCACTTGCTCACTCCCTCCCTCCAGGGGGATGGGCAGAGAATCAGAAAAGTAAAAGTGAGAAAACTCGTGGGCTGAGATAAGAACAGTTTAATAATTGAAATAAGATAAAGTAAAATAGTAATAGCAATAGCAATAATAGTAATAATAGTAATAATAATAGTAATATACAAAGCAAGTGATGCATGATGCAGTTGCTAACTACCTGCCAACCAATGCCCATCCAATCCCCAAGCAGCAATTGCTGCACCCCGGCCAACTTCCCCCAGCTTATATACTGAGCATGACGTCATATGGTATGGAATGTCTCTGAAATCTGTTGGGTCAGCTGTCCTGGCTGTGCTCCCCGCCCAGCTTCTTGTGTACCCAGCAGAGCATGAGAAGCTAAAAAGTCCTTGACTAGTGTAAGCACTACCTAGCAACAAGTAAAACACCAGTGTCTTATCAATATTATTCTCATGTTAAATCCAAAACACAGCACTATACCAGTTACTAGGAAGAAAATAAACTGTATCCCAGCCAAAATCAGGACATATGTTTAAACTAAAGAAAACTAAATGGAAAGGTGTGACTGACTTTTTACACAAAAGCAGCCATGCACTTAGCAGCTACAGTTAACAACTTAGCAATATCTCACAGTACCTCTCTGCTCAGTATTACACTCTACTTTGCAACAGTGACTTCTAGATTGTTTCTGTATTGTAAGATATTTTGTTTGTTTATTCTGAGGGTTAATGATAAATGTTGCCAGTAATACAGAAGACAGATATTGTATATATTTGCAGTATTACTATCTACTTAACTATGTTATCAACTTCACCTATTTTAATAATGTTCTCCATAGCTCCTGGGAGGGAAATTCTCATACAAATATTCTATGCAAATAAATGAGGCACCAATAACATAGAAGCAACTTCAACATGTGGATGGTTAGCGTTAAATGTTAGGGCACAGGCTACTCAACAGCAGAATTTCTGCAAATGTTGAAGCAACATTCAGTACCTGTGATCAAATCTTGTCATTGAACCATAAGCTCACAAGTTCATAAGCTCAGGGTGCTTACATGTTCTGTTCCCACTGATGTGGTCCAATGCAACAAACAGCTGAAACCAAACTTCACAGTTATTCTAAGCAAATTTATTCCTAATTAAGCGTGGAGTCCCATGAACTCAACATTGGCATGCAGCTTATGATCGTGAAAGAAAGAACTGTCTGCATGCTGTTAGTGATTGACTGGGTATGTGCTGAATAAGAATTCTGCATGCATAAATAAAGCACATTATACTAAGAATATCACATACATATTTTACAGCACTGATTTGTTCTTCAACACAAACCTTATCTACAAGCAAAGTATTTCAAGATTTCCTCCTCAGCCTAATATATTTGTCTTTTATAGTCTGCCAGATATGAACTCTTAAACACACTGATTCAATGTCACAATTATTTGCTTGACCATCAGTAACTTTCAACTCAAAAGAGCATAAATACTTTCTTATATTGAGGAGTACTGAAGACCAAAACCTTCTAAATATGTTTTCTATGCTGCAGAATATGTAAATGTATTTGTGAAGCTATGTTTAACATTAATGTATATTATGATTTTAGGTAGGCTCCTACTGTGGTGGTGTAATACCAGTTCCTTTCTCCTGTACACCTGATTGGTTATACCAGTAGTAATCCCATTATTATTGGAGCTTGACTCCACAACAATGACACAGAGGCAAACTGAATACTTAGCCTTCAATAATTCTCCAGGTACAGATCTTAATAGTAATTATGGATATTTAATTCTAGTTCTGTAAATCCAGAAAACTGTAACAAACTGAAATCTGTGTAAAGCTACCTGTCTTGCTTCCAAGCAGTCCATCAGGCAAGAATGCTTTTAATTAAAAGCAGCACCCAAGAGCACTGTAAAAGCTCAAATGTATCATGGTACACAGATCATCTCAACAGACATAAGATAAAGTTCCAGATTACCAAGATCTACGTGGTGTTACTACATGACGCAGTTTTGAGAACTAGCTGATATATGAACTTCATAAATGAGCTATGAATAGTCACTGACCTCTACTCTCAAGTATTTTGCATGGGTTTTAATTACTTCATCCTAAAGTGACTGAAGATAATACAAAATTCTTAGTTGCCCCTTAAATCACGATGGAGCTGATGTATTTATGTCAACAGATATCTTTCTATATGCAAATTTTAAGGATATCGTTCTGGTTTTGGCTAAAAAAAATTATGATTTCATACCATTGTTTTCTGCAAATACAGTTTTAGTTCTGTTCTTTCAGACAGTAGATCATAGGAGCCACAGAAAATTTAAGGTTGGAAATTGCTTCAGGAGGTCTCCTGTCCAACCCCCTGCTCATAGCAGCATCAGATCTGAGGTCAGATCAGGTTGCTCACAGTTTTATCCAACTACATCTTGAAAAACTCCAAGGACAGAAACTGCACAACATCTCTGGAAAACCTGTTTCACTGCCTTACTGTCCTCAAGGAGGAAAAGTCTTCCCTGATATCCAGTCTGAACCTCTTCTGTTTCAGCTTATGTCCACTGCCTATCATCCTCCCATCATGTACCACTGAAAAGAGTCTGAGTCTGTCTCTTTGATGAACTCCTTACAGGTACTGAAAGGCTGCTGTTATGTTCCTCTGGAGCCACCTCTTCTTCAGGCTGAGCAAGTCCCAGCCTCTCAGCCTCTTCTCCCAGGACAACTTCTCCAGTCCTGATCAGTTTGGCATCCCTCTGTCAAACCTGATCCAGTTTATCAATGTCTTTCCTGTATGGTATGTAGGGTGGGGTGGCAAGGCTGGATGCAGTACCTAGATGCTATCTCACAGGTGATAAGCAGAGGGGAAAAATCCATCCCCTCAGTGTCCTGGCTGTGTCCCTGTGGGTACCATCCCGGATGCTGTTGGCCATCTCTGCAGCCAGGGCATCTCTGCTGGCTCATACTCAGCTTGTGTCTGGCAAGGCTCTCAGGTCCCTTCCCACAGAGCTGCTCCCAGACAGGCAGGCATCAGCCTGTGTGCTTGCACTGGTGCCCCACAGGGGCAGCTCTTTGTATTTGTCACCTGCAAGCTTGATAAG
This sequence comes from Anhinga rufa, assembly GCA_013400875.1. Classification (NCBI taxonomy): domain Eukaryota; kingdom Metazoa; phylum Chordata; class Aves; order Suliformes; family Anhingidae; genus Anhinga; species Anhinga rufa. The sequence continues at coordinate 14,214 of VZTV01051877.1, forward strand.
TGTGCCCTCTGTAACCTCCTCCAAGTCACTGATAAAGCTGTTAAACAGGACAGATCATTGCTGTACTCCACTTGTCACCAGCATAAGTTGAATACCACCCCATTTACCACTACCCTCTGAGCCCAGTCATGTATCCAGTCTTTTACCCCTCTTACTGTCTAGCTACCCATACTATACAGTGCAAATTTAGATTAAAAAAAATAATTGTGGGAGATGGTGTTGAAAGCCCAGCTAAAGTAAAGGTAAGTGACATCCACTGCTCTCCCCTCACCCACATACCCACTTTCTCTGCCCCTGAAACCAGGTACACATCACAGTTTCTGCAGATTGATGAAACACTCACCACAATCTTCTGTCCTGATGTCAAATATGGTAGGTATGAATTTCAGACAGTGCTTGCTCTTCTGGGGTGGGGAACAGGCAAATGTCCAGCTCACTGTGTGCTGAAGGAGATGACTTAAAATAAAAAACAGAGTTTCATCTGTAGCTTCATAGCCCAGTAAGTCTGTGAGGGTTTTGTTCTATGGTTTGTTTTATTGTTTTGTTTAGTTGGATTGTTGGTTTTTTTTTTTGCCATTGCTTTGTGTCAGGTTTTGTCCAGACTTTTCTGTGCCTGTAGGGAGATTTGGTTTAAGTTATAACAGTTATTTTGTTTTAGCTTTTGTTTAGATTTGTACAGTTGTGTGAAGTCAGGAGCCACTATGTGAAGAATCAGCTATCTATGATGCTGATAAAATGCAGCATGGAAGAAAATCAGCATGAGATGACAGCAGGGGCCCTGAATTTACAGGCACAAAATGATACTGGTGGCTGTAGGGCTATAAACAAATTAGCAGTAGCTAATCAGTGGTTAAAGGAAGGCACACTTAGGAGCTTTGTAACACCGGTTTCACATGTAAAACACATCACAGATGGTAAATTTGGATATAATGTGGACTTGCACACCAATGAAGAAAGACAAAGTACCAAAGGTACGGTTAGCAAACACAAAAATGCCCTCAAACATGTCCTACAGTAAGAAGGAGAAAACATCAACAGCATCATCATACTCCTCTCAGGAGAGGACTTAGGATGCTGAATAAACACACCTAGACTGAAGGCTTTCACCTGCGTGGGATGAGCATGGTACTGGAGAGAAAGAAATTCACTAGAAAGTTCATATATATCTCCTTTTAACTTTACATAATTTGATCTTGAAGTGCTAATATCACTGTAACCATGTACTGTAAAAATAATTCTTTGATTAGACAGATAAGGGTTTAGTTCTATTAACAATAAATTATTTGGTTTGCATTGGTACAAACAAAATCTTGTTTACAAGATTTTGAGTGTAAAAAGCTGATGAGAATTTGACAATCCATTCTATAACTTGGATGCAATGAATTGATAACACTTGTTATCCTTTCCAACAGGATATACAGTTCTCCTTTTAAACTAACAAAACTGTACACACAACTGTGTCTGTATTACCACAGGGTTTCCACTGAAATGCAAGACAAAAGGGGAGAAGCAAAACTCCTGTTTCGTCTTAATGACTGGGAAGCAGAATGCTACATTTTGTATCCAGTTGTAAATAGGATTCTGGTCAGTTGGAGGAAAAAAAAAAGAATGAAATACATCCTTTCTTTAGCCCTTTAGATTACTATACTTTTCTATTTTTGTCCTCATTTTAATCTAGAGCACATCTGCTGCTTAAGAATTAGATTCAAAATAAATCTCTATCATATCCAAAAAACAAGCTGAAATGATAAACCAAATTATCCAAAGCTTTGTGGAAAATATACTGAGCTCTGAGAAAGAGGATTGTTGACCTCTTTGTGCAACTCATTAAATAATAGGACCCATTCTATTTTAGAGTCTGTAGGCAAGATGATAAGAAACAGCAGCTCTTGTAATTTTCATTCGTGCAGGATATCAGAGGAATGTGCAGGCTAATGTTAATGGAGGATAACTGTCCTGCACAACCAATTAGAGCTATAGATTCTAATCACCAAACAAAGTAGCTGAATGTGAAGCTATTTGTATTAATGCTGAAGTGTCTTTCACTAGACAGGCATAACCCCATTAAACCAGAATATTTTTTGCTTGTGTCCAAATCTGTTCTGCAGCACTGGCTACAGTTTCACCAGTCAAAAGCGAACAGCCATTCAGCTGCTACCAAATTCATAATCCATTGATACAGAAAAATAAATCTATTATATGTGCAGTTAATATGTAACTGCATAATTTCTTTTTAATTTATTTAAAAGTATGATTACATTTTTTCATGAAGGATACTTAAAGATATATTTCAAAATATGCATGCTTTTCTTAACCTTTAATTTTTTCTATATGTCCTTGTCAAAAAGAAATTAATTTTCTCCAGTGTGTGTGCATATGCTCACTTCAGTTAGTGATAAATCAAAGTGGTGTCTTTAAGAACAGTTAAAAGTTAGGCAGACATACATTCATCACAACAACTTGAAACAGCTTAACTAAATTATTCCCTTTACTAAGTCATATATATTGATAATGATACATATATAGATTTCAAATCAAGCATCCTAAGTTCAAAAAACTTTTAATGACATCATGCACTGCAATTTCTTTGAGGAAAGTATTATGAACAATTTTCATATTGTATTTTCATTGTAAGTTAGACACATGAACTCTATAGAATGAGTAGCTTCATTTTTACACACATATGAATCCAGTCACGAAGAGCTTTTCTTTAAGCTTCATTAGGACAATATATTCTTCCATATTCTTTACAAAAATGAGAAATCTGTTTACATATCACACAAACTGTTGTATTTTTGCCCATGTTGTCCTTCATTAGATTTTTATTCTGCTGCGTACAAGCACTTTTACATGAAGACTCCTTCTTGTCTCTTCCTTTTTATTCTACCCTTTTGTGAAATCAGTGAGGTAAACTTGGCAAGACATACACACACAATACATAAGCACATAAGTTGTGCATCAGAGAATATCACCCCTCAGGAAATTTGCCATTCACTGCAAATTATAATGAAGGAAAACAATACACAAAAGGAGAGAGAAAAAACTTACAGCATTCTCCAAAAGTTTTTAAGTCTGTTGAAACTTTAAAATTAGATTGATAAAAGCATAATTTCTCTGAAGATTGTGATTGAAAATTGGGATGTTATGTAAGAAAAAAAGGAAAGCAAGAAACAAAATTAAGGCAATTGGAGCGGAGAAAGGATAGAATGAAAGAGACAGAGAGTATGTGAAGTTGGAAGAAGCTGTGAAATCACAAGAGCAACACAGAGACCAGAACAGAGGACCAGAGGTTTGCAGGGGCAGTGGAAAGATTAAATAAACCACAGAAATGTGACATCAATAAGAACATGTAATTTAAGACAGAATGTCATAAGAATGTCTGAAGAGAAAATATTAAGGAATAATAAAGAAATAAAGAGTACTGAGAAAGAGTTGAGAAAGTATGAGGAGAGTGGGAGAGTTAAATGCCATCTTCTTTTCAGTTAAATAAATAAGTTTATAAATAAAAATGGTAGAAATGACCAGAAATGAGAATGGTATAGGGACAGAAATGCTTATTTAAGAAAATGTGTGTCATAGAAAAGAAAATGGTACACTATTAAAGCTCTTTAGTCTTACTTCATTTTTCCCACTTCTTCATAACATTTTTGATGCAATAGTTACAAGTAACAAACTATAGCTGTAGCAGGGATTTACTCCAGGCAATATCCTTGTTACTATTGAATGCGTATTTATAAAAGTCACCTGTCAAAGTAAGTAACAGTCTATTTCAGTTCCTATTTACAACATGGTAAAGATTAGACTTCTTCCATTTATAGTTAAAGAAAAAAAAAAAAAAAAAAAAAAAACCCTTGTGGGTCTTATTNTGCTGGTTCTGATCAGTCAGAATTTAAACACAAATCCTGACCTCTGTCAGCCTTCTTAGCAGTCTAGGTTATGTTGCAGAGCTGCAGATGACACTGGTTTAGGGTTAGAGTGGATTCCTCAGACTGCTAGGCTGCCATTAAATTAACCCATTAACATTAAATGGGTTATTAGCCCCATATATCCCTCCCTTGGTTGCTTTTTAAGTACAACTTCCTAAAAGCACAGGAGCAGGCAATCCCAAAGTGTAGGAAGTCAAGCAGGCAAGGCAAAAGGCTGGCTTGGCTGACCAGGGGTATTGTTGAAATAAGGAGAAAAAAGAAAGTATATGGCCAGTGGAAGCAAGGTCAGGTGACATGGGAGGATTATAGGGATGCTGTTCGCCGCTGCAGGGAGGAAATATATGCAGTCAAAGCTCAATTAGAG
>VZTV01051888.1:0-25263 GCA_013400875.1 Anhinga rufa
CGATCAAGATAGGCTGGAGCTTTCTGCTATCTTGAAAATGCATCTTGATTGACTAGAGGTCTCAATGTTTGAGGCATTTGGTTATTGCCTCTTCAACAGTAACTTGAGAAATCTATCCCTCATTTTTCACAGAATGAAACTTTCAGATGATATTTTGCAATCTAAATGTAAAGGAACTGAAATACAATTTTTACCAGAAAAAGGAGGTGTTGACTAGCCAGACTCCCTAGATTGCTTTGCAAATCCGTATCCAAGTCTTCCTTAATCTCACTGTAGAATTTCTTTGATCCTCACATTTAGGTTTTATTAATGTCACCACAAACTGCATGGATGGATGCATGGGAGGAATTAATGATAAAGGTATTGTTCTATCAGTTCTCTGTCTTAGGAAATGTTCGGCAACGAGGCAGTGCTTTTGCCCATAAGTAACACACCGTGAAGACAACTCTGTCGCTGCTTGAGAGCTGAGTAGTTCAGAGTCCACCTGTAAGAATCTCTTCCCACTTAGAGCAATATGCACTGGAAGACACAACACTGAACATTTTAGAGCAGCATGAGATGAAAAGAGCTTTGCAAGCAAGAGGGAGCAGAACAGGATTTTTGTATGCTCTCTAACAAATTTTTCTGCATTGCTGTGGAACATTGAGTCCTAATGTGAAGAAATTCAATAGCTGCCATTGTCCACCACATTTGATTAAACAAAAAGCAACATTGGCCAATACCAGAGCCAGCCCTTGCACTAACCATGGAGACTTTGCGCCTTAAGATGCCCTTTTTTAAAATTACAAAGACATCATAAGCTGTTTTTATATATTTCGATCATGTGGGCGGTTTTTATGACCAGTACAAATATCTTCTGTCAGAGTATCCTCCTTCATTAGGTTATAATATGCTTTAAATTTCTAAAGTGCTTAAATGTTAGTTAGCTAACAAAAGAAAGAAGATTATTTCTTTTAGGAAAATTAGAAACAACCTAGTACTTACAGTGGGATCTTAACCAATCTAAAAAGATAGCTAAGACTCCTTAGTCTTATTAAAATGGCTTACCTGTTGAGTAGCAGCACCAGCTCATTCATGTATGCAGTTAGGTCATGACTGGGTCAACATTTCAGTCATGATTAAAGCACAAAGTCTAACTTCCCACTTCAGTGTAGATCTGTACATGTAAAGGACTGTTTGGCCTTCAGGCCCGTGTCTGGAACGCAGAGGTGAACTTACACTCTCTAACAAGGCAAGCTCCCCTGTACTCTCTCCCACATATAGGTTAAAGGCTTTATCTGAATAAAAACTGCCATGTCATTTTTATACTCTGAATAACAAAGGAGTGTGCTATGAACAGTGTTGTCAGGATTATGAATCTAACATTTTACTAGTAATAATGCAGTATCAGCACTATTAATTCTAAGGCAGAGGCCATGAGACATCTTATGTCTTTTTTGAATGTTGAGAATTTCCTGGACAAAATGAAGAAGGCAGAGGAAAAAAAAATATTTTGCATTTGCACAGCAACATCAGTTCAGGCTGATGATGCTTTTCTCATCATTAAGTGTTGGTTTATGTTGCTGGTTTTGCAGGGACTTGCTAAACATCCTGCATATTCTTGGACAAAGACACTCAGCTAACAAGGTCCTCCAAATGTCCATAGAGTCGTGGGGTTAGCACCCCTAGTTAAAATCAGCAGAAAAGCATGCTCATTTATTACATGGCTTCTCTAAGTTCATATTGTTTCTCCCTCTGTCTTCTGCTTTCCTTTAACACAATCGATTCTTCAAAATCTCTAAGTGTTAAGTAAACAGAGTTTTTAATAATTTTTAACCCAAGAGACAGCAATGTAGTGCTGGTCCTAGCCCTTGCAGTATGCAGCAGGAGCCTTGAAGGGTGAACCAAATACAGTCCTTACCCAAAGGATACCAATGTCTGTGCTTTGATGATCCAGTATAGCCTTTGCAAGCATGTCTTCACTGCTGGCCTGCTGAACTTCTAGATTCAGACTCTGTTAGTCTAGCCCAAATTCCAGTAATATTATTATTGTTCAACTAAATCTCTAGTTTAATTTTCTTAGAGTTCATATCCTTTGGAAGATCTTCATGGAAGTTTTGTTTTTAAGTGGCATCTATACGGTACTTAAACCAGATGATATATTTTAGACTATCACTCTTATCTGGAGCTGAGATGCTCAGGAGAATAAGGGATTTTTTTTTTGTTTTTTTAATGATGTGTTAGGGCATGGGGTTTCCTGAACATTTAGCAAAGGGATGTCAGGGTGAAACAGCTGCACATATTAAACCAGCAGTGAAATCCAACTCCTTTTCATCTTCTCAGTTATACAGCTCTTTGCGAAATTATTCCACAGGGCAATGTGTGAATAACTGCTAACTAATGTATGATCAATTCCATTCTAAGGTGGTACAAATGGGACTGCCTGCATAGTGCTGACATAGGTGATGGAGCCAGCACTGAGAAAACACAGTGTCATAAATTGATTCAGGTTAAATGGCCTGATTCTTAGCTAATTATTTTATAGTTCATTGACTTTCAGCAAATGTGAGAACTGCAAACCTTGTAGCCACAAGGTGCCATGAGATAGCTGTAAACAGAAGGTCTTTGATGCGACAAATGGTATGTAGGGGCAGTTCCATACAGGCATCCTAACACAAAGGCTCACTTACAGGGCTACTGCCAAAATAAAAAATAGCTCAAGCCATAACTGCTATTTGGATCCTGCCTGGAAAACTTACGTGAAAGAATCTGATGCACTGACCTTACCTTTCCCTCATCAGTTCCTTGTCTCTACTAGATTTACAGTTTAGAAGATATTTACAGAAAGTATAAAGAGAAATCAACCCATAATTTATATCAGTATAAAAGTAAAGTGCTTCTGGAAACAGACATTGTAATCAAACATCACTTTGTAATTTAAAAGAAATATTAGAAATCTTCAAGTCTTGCAGAAACAAGAATACAGCTAAAATACATGACATGTTTACAAATACCCTTCACTCTCCTTTAGAAGCAGGCAGGGTGTCCTAATTGTTAGTACACTCAAATAGGGTGGAGAGGGGGACTGATAAAAATAGTTGATTTTAATCAGGTTTTAAATTAACAAGCAAGATGTGTTGCTTTACATGACTGGCTGTGATCTTGTTTGGTGTTTGTGCTTCATCATTTCCCCATTAAAAAAAAAAAGGTTATTTCTTCAATAAGTAACAAATTCTCCTTCTTTTTGTTTACCAGAAAGTTTCCCTGTGCCTCTTCATATTTTTTTCAGAGTTTGCATTGCCTAGCATGCATTACTCATGCATTACTCAGATCTATCAAGCTGCATTTAGATGAGAATTTGAAACTAAACATACAAAAGAATGTTTTACCAGAATAATGCTACCCTAAATACACATAAGAACAAGACATGGTTTTACCAAGATAGGGCGTTGACAGATTTCTTAGATAAAGAAATATATTATCTGTGTGTATTAAACTTAATTGATCGGCTTTTGATCACTACAGATCAGAATTTGAGATTTACTATATACTATCTCTCACATTCTGGCTTTATTCATGGATTGGGACGGGAATACAAAGTTCCTTGCCTTCCCAGACACCGAGGAGTTTCTGAATTTAGAATTAACTAGTTGTTGTACCAGACTAACCAAATAGATATAGACGAAAATGTTTAATACTGTAACAAACTGTTTAAAGAAGCTCACCCAGCAACCACTTCAATGCTTTGGCTTTTGTTAAAAGGTCAGCAGATTTAACTCAATGTTGCCAGAGAAGCTGACAAAATATCATGCTGCTGGTCACTGATTAGAGGGCCTGACTATGGAGATTCAAAAAGATTGCGGCCCATTTATCTTATTTTTATCAAAGTCCACGACAATACCAAGAATTCTATATCTTTCCCTTTTCTTCCTCCTCCCAAGCTGGAACAGTCCAAGATTTTTTGTGATGTGGTTTAGGACATCCCTAGGATCAAGCATCTGGTATAGGAAATTCATCAACTGTAAGCACTTAAAAAACCTTTGAGCATTAAGTTATTGATTCACTGTTAGCGATTTCAAAATGTCAGTCAGACACTGTTTTTCTAGGACCACTGAGGCTCTGAAACCAGCTCTGCTCCCGCTCTTCAGGACACAGATGATGGCCCAGAGAGACTCGGTTTGAGTTCTCCCATCTATATTCACGTTCACATCAATATGGTTACTCATGCCTAGAACTCAGAGCAGAAGGGATGGTAGAAATATAATGTGAAATTGCCAATGATAATCAGCATTCATTCAAGTATATTACTGCGAAAAAATTGACACATTTTGCCACAGTGATTAGGGCAGGAAGGGATAGCCAAATGAAATGGGATTTATGAGGAATGCACATGCATTTCTCATACAATTTCACATGCCAAAACCCACGAGGACTTGCAAATTCAAAATTTTCCCAAATTAGAAGTAAAGGAAGAATGTGATTTCTCCTAGACAATTTGCCTACAAATCTTAAACTACATTTTGAAACAAGTTTCTAAGTTAAACACAATTTTAAACTTATTTTTATTTTCAAAATTATATATTATCTTTGATAATATTTTTTATTATTTCTATTTAAATTATTTTTTAAATCCTATTTCTCTTACATATCCTTTTCTTTCCCTCTATTTTTCCTTGCTGGAAAATGGTGAAGTATGAGCCCCAAAATGGTGAAAGAAAGTTGGAAAGCATGGAAGGAAACTTACACTCCTCTGCTCCTGATTTCAGTTTCCTCATTTGTTTTGTGGGAAATCTACTTGGACTGAACGGTGTTACAAAATGAAGGGTATCAGTTTTGTAATTTTACTTTTTTCAACCCATTTAGTCAGAAATATTTTTATTTAAGTTGGTAGATTACACTTCCCAACTAATAAAATAAAAACAGCTGTGCTAGAAATGTGTGGGCTGATTCTACTTCAAGCTTTGCCCATGGATAAACATTTCAAAGGTTCCTGTGTTCAGGTGTTTCATTTAAATTAACTTTCTGAGAACCTAGATGGGTAATGGAATCAACACAGAGGGTCAATTAATTCAAATCATCCTTAATTTCCAGTTTCAAAAAGTTCATTGGCATAGAAGGTACACCATACAATTGTTCAGTTCAGTATTGCCAAGCATGTGACAGCATCATTTCTGTCTACAAGGGATATCATGCTATTTAATCTCTTCACCTTTCCTATGCTGGTATGGAATTTTGCTTTCTATTTTGTGTCTGCCCAAGTAACCCTACTTTACTTTTTATAAGTCAAAAGTATAATTTTTATAAGTAAAAATTTATAAAACTTTTTATAAGTAAAAAGCCTGTTCATCAGAGATACATGCATTTGCTCATTAATTCTGTGCAGCATCTTTTTGTCATTCATCATGATATTTTGTGGGGAAAAATATCTCACAAAAAAACCCCAGGATAAGAATTTCTTCTTTCTCATTTAGCAATCACCCTTTCACTACTTTCTTGCTTCCTTTTAAAGACATAGTCCCCTTGATTAGCAATAAGCGTGTCTGATAATCACAGATGTTACCTGCTATTCTTATGCCTGTTGGCCAAAAAACGTAAGAATAATGTTTAAAGCAGAAAAGCAAGCTGTAAAAATGTGTACATTAATGTGTAATACAGATTTAGTAACCTTTCTGCAAAATGAATATTCATTCCCAAAGGCCATGAACCAGTAGAAAACAGATCTCAAACTATTATTTTGGAGTGGGATTTAAGTGGGGTTTAAGAACAGACAATGAAGACTGGGAATTCGGTCCCGCTCTTGATCTCTTCAGTGGTGAGCAGGACTCACTGAATTGTTTTGTCAGTCTATTGGCAAGAATTTGGCATAGGAGTCCAGCCATCAATCACTAGAGTTTCTTCAGTTTAGATATAAATAACGTAGGTGAAGGTTTAAGGTTGTTTATAAAGAATCNTTGTATTCAGGTAATTGCTTCGGAGCAAGAGGTTCTCTTTTGTGTACACGTGTGGTGGGTTCCCCCTGGCCAGCAGCCAGCCGCCCACCCAGCCGCTCTCCCGCTCCCCCTCCTCAGGGGCACAAGGCAAGGGGAGGAAATGGGATGAAAAAGTTCATAGGCTGACATAAAGAGAGGGAAATTGCTTACCCTTTCGCAGGCTCAGCTCCACTCCTGCACTCCCGACGCCTCTGCCGGGGCATGGGGGCTGCGGTCAAGTCCGTAACAGCTCATTTCTCCTCACATTTTTCCCTGGCTCCACCACAGTCTCTCCGAGGGCTGCAGGGGAATCCCTGCTCCGGTGCCAGGAGCACCTCTTCCTCCTCCTTCTTCTCTGACCTGGGTGCTCGCAGTGCTGTTCCTCGCTTTTTTCCCCCCTCCTCCTCTGCCTGTTCAGCATTTTCTGCCCTTTCTTAACCACTCTCTCCCCGAGGTGCCGCCAGCCTGGCTGAGGGACTCTGCCTGACAGCAGGGCCGCTGGAGCCGGCTGGAACCGGCTGGAACCAGCCATGCCCTGCCCAGGGCAGCCCTCACAGGGCCTCTCCTCACAGAGGCGCCCTGCAGCCCCCGCTGCTAGCGCCTTGCCAGAGACACTCAGTACGACGTGTTTTTACAGTATATGGCGAAGGTAACTCTGGCGGCCGCCGTTATCCCCGGGGGGCAGGCAGCAAACAGGGAGCCACGCTCTCAAAGCGAGGCCCACAGCCCCTCAGGTTGTCACCCATCAAACAGGAGCTGTGCAACTCAGTGAAGAGCTCAGGATGGCGTCACTAGCCTAGTCATTTTACCGTGAGAGAGCTGATTTTTACTAGTCTGTCGCTGCACCCAGTTGCTCCTAAGGCAGCTTTAAGGGATACCTGCTGGCGGCAGAGTCAGGTCTGGAGCTGCTCCAGTGCAGTGACAGCTCAGAGGTGCCCGGCGTTCACGCTGGCGATAACAGCAAGGCAAAAAGCCATGCGAGCTCCTGGGGCCTGGGCATGCCTGCGGGGGCGGCCATCGGCCCCAGGGGCTGGGATGTGCCGGGGGCCTGGGCAGAGTTATCCCCACAGCGTTATGGGGGGGCCTGGGCAGGGAACCTCCCTGTGATGGGTGGGCACGGCACTGAAACTCGATTTGAGAAAACCCACTTCTATCTTTCCAGTGTGTGTTTCAGCAAAATGTTGCGCTATGCTAAAAGACTGGTTGAAAATAAAAATCCAAGTCCTGCACAGTGTTAACTTCCATTGATTTTATTGGCAAAAGCAGGGCATTTTGTATTCCTACTAACACAGATGAGTATTATGTCATCGCTGTTGGTACGCTGCTTGTTCTCATGAAAGGCACAGGCTGATGGATAATACCAATACTTCCAGCCTCAGATATTCAGCTGCTACACATTTGTCCCCAAATACTGCTTTTCAATGGCAAATTTAGGTACCTTTATGCTTGCATTTTGACCTCTGAGCCTTGCTGAATCTTTTCCCAAGCTCTTCTCTCCATACATATGGTCAAAAAACTCACTTTTTAAAAGTCAGAGGAGCCGAGTTTCTTATGAAAGTCTGACCCATGCTGGTATAGAAACATCAGTTTATGAAAAGTAGTATTACAACTGTCATGCTGGCTGATGTCCTCTACTTTTACAACAGAACAATAGAAAATCAATTACACTGACACCCCCCTGCCTTGCAGGGTGAGACTGTGCAAACCTCCTCAACAGACATAGCAGATGTTTCTTAAAGACCGATTTCTGAAGCCTTGTTCTGTAGGTAGGAAAATTAGGCCTCCTTTCACAAATATTATGTCTTCATTTCCTCAGTTACAAATCACAAATCATTCTGCATTTCCATGAGTGGTAGGCTTTATCACTGAGACACCTGCTAAATGCTGGACTAAAATCACTAATTCTTGGCGTATGGGCCACCAAGCAGTCCACAGACGGTGACACTTGCCAACCTCAGCAAATCAGCACTGCATAGAGTTAAAGACATTTGTCCCATTCTCTTCCCCATCATACCATCCTTCTCTGTCCTTAGTTTTTACATCTAGAAAAAAATATAATATTTGGTATTATGACTCACTTTTGTAAAGGATTGTAGCAGCCCACATTTTTAGAGATGTAGTCTCCCAGGTCAGGGAAGGACTTATTTTCTGAATGCCTAATACATATTTAAAGGCTGATAATAGCACGCGATATCTCCAAGAATGTTATATAACTTACAGAGTGTCTATTAAAAAAGGAGAGACTTTGCCATTTAAAAAAATAGAAGCCTGTGAGATTCCCACCATCTGGATGGAGTCTTTTTTCTTCCCAGATGAATTAGTTGTCAGGGGAGGAATTATTTTAGGCATCAAGTAACCCCTGATTGTGAGTGACAGACTAACACAAGAGCAGATGCAAGGTTACTGCTGCCTATCCATTATGTGGAAAGGAGACCCATGCATGTCCTACTTACTGTGCATACTGACTTGGGTTATTAAAAGAGTAACTAGAGGTGGGTCAGACCCAGAAGATAGCTCATACCACTCACAACAGATGTTCTTTCACAAGAGGGAAAGCAAACACTGGATACTTTCTGGAGATACTATAGAAGGAGGGGTCTTCACTGCTTACAGCAACTCACTAGTTCTGATTTTTAAGAGAAGCACAAACCAAATTTTTCACTCAAACAACAATTACTTTGATAAACTTTCTTAGGGTCTGAATTCTGCAGAAGTTATGTCCTGGTATATCACCCTCCTTATCTGTGAGTACCCTGTGTATAACAGCATCTTGGTGAATCCAGATAAATAGAGCAACTGGCAACATTTTGAATACACCTTTAGATAAAAATCAGTTTTTTACCATCTCCTATTTCAGCTAATGGAGATGTCTTTGTTTACATAAATATGGATATCTGTAAATCCCCCTGTCCTTGCAGGCAGTACAAGTCTATTATGGGAAACTTTAGCAGTATCTACTCACCAATGTTATATTTATAGGTTTATGTAACATAAGCTATAGCCTAATACACAATAAAAGAGGCATTATTATAGTAAAAGTGCATGAAATGCTGTCTATAAATTTTTGTGCCACCTGATTTCTCTATGAATTCAGAACTCAAACGCTGTCCACCCAAATCTTTACCAAGGCTCCTGAATTTAGGAGACTATCTGGATTAGTCTCACATCTGAACCATTTTTGTTATTTAGTGGACAAAGTAAGCCTGAGCTGGTCTGAGTCTGAAAATTCAAAAGTGAAGTGGTGGGCTGTGAAACATTTTACAGTCTGAAAGGAAAATAATGTCTACAGTCAGTAAACACCCAAGCCACAACCCAACATTCTTCAAATGTAGTATAAAGAGAGCAGGTGGTCAAAATAAACAGGTATATGAAATAAATGTATGATAAATGTTGTTGAGATCTGATAATTTTCTCTTTAGAGAACATGATGAAACACAAGAGGACTGTGGACAGTGCCAGCTGAAAATAAAAAACAGTGCCATCTTGTGGTAAGTAAAATGCTTTGGTAAGAGAAAATCGATTTTTCATACATACTCGGAAATCTAGATGTTAGAATAAAGCTATTTAGTACTTGGGGTGGTGACTTTTCCCCTCCTCTGGCTTGGTTTCTTTGACTAGCTCCTAAGTGCCACTGTTAGAAAAACAGAAAGCTATAAAACCCATCTGTTTCCACCAACAAGAAATGAACAGTAGCTACATTAAGTTTAAATTAATACATTAACGCCTAACTCCTCATTGTGTTGCCTTATTTAACATAAATCACTAGTTTCCATATTTGAATTACTGATGAGGAATATGCCCAATATCTCACTGCTGAAATGCTGTAAAGCTGAAACTGCAGCTCAGGACAGCTGTGCAGCAGTAAGACAGTGTCACATCTGTGGAAGACCATGTTAAAGAAACAAGGTGCTTTTCCTGAGAACAGACTCTCTGAGGTAAGCGTGCGTTGTTGGGAATGGAGTTGAGAGTATCAGAACAAGAATTTACCAGTGCCTTGCTCTAATTACTGATACCACAATATGGCTAAAAATAAACCCAAAGCTTTATCAGGCAGAGTGACTTTGGCAGAATAGTTCTCAGGCCTGACTAAGGCTACTGAAATCAGCAGCATCTTTTGTCTTTGACCTAAATGAAACAAGACTTCAACCTTGGGTACACATATTTCTAACATTATCCAACATTTTCTGTCTTACTCCACGAGTTTTTTCTTAAATCATGTGATCTGTTTACCAGTGCAGGTAGTAGTAATACGATAATAAAAGCTTGATAATTATTTTAGGACCTATGGACTGTCTGGTACAGTATCTGCTGGTGAGTAATAAATACTCGAAGTTACTCCATTAATTTGTTCCTCTTGATTGCTTTTGAGATAAGAAAAGAATTCTACAGGGTTTTTATTAAAAGTGCCTTTCAAATAACCTGTAAAGAAAACCTGTCAGGTTTCTTGAGATTTACTAACTATTATGACAAAAAAAGAATGATGATAAGAAGGATGTATTTTATGGAATTTTCCAAAGTTCTAATTAAGATTTCTTGGAAATTGTCAAAATTAGCCCTAAGGTTAACACAATTAATTCCCAATCCTCATCCAAAGATATTAGAATTAAAAGAATTGCATGTCTTTATCTGAAGTATGTTATTCATCCTAAGCAATAAACATAACTCTTTGCCATAAATGTTAGGCCTACAATATTCTGAGTGTTGCCAAGAGGAAAGAGGAAAATCTTTTACATCATGAAAAAACACAGGTAACTTCTGGTCAAACCATGAGTAACCTTACTCCCATTCAGTTTCAAGTCTTGAATATACAAACATTGGGTTTATAATAAGATTGAAACAAATATATTTTCTTTTTTTTATAAGAACACGTGTTTAAAAATAGCAGTCTATAGTTTTTATTTGACTAATTCTTTACTACTGAAGCCTGGCAGCGCATACATTCAACATCTGTCAAAGTCATGCCCATGGTTTCTTAAATTCAAGCACCCGAAAACTGAAGTTTCCAAAATTATTGTTTCTTTCTGAAAATGAAGGTCAACATGTTTGTTGTATTTTGTTGTTATTCTACATACAAAAAACAAAGGTACACTTCTGACTTTTTTTTATTGTAGGTGACTGGGGAAAAAAAAGCAGTTCAATGTAACTTAGGAAATAGGATGCCCACATATTTTCCTGCAGCAGGCTTTTGCAAAGCATAATTCTTTGATACTTAATGTAGCAAGTGAAAAGCAAAACCGGGTGCAATTATAGACCTCTGTAAGTCATTGAACACTAAAGTTTTGACACCTAGACTGTGAAAGAACTGTTGGGCCTCACAAGCACTAATACTTTGTATAGTAAGAATAAGGCTTACTGCATTTGGCAGTGTGCTGAAGTCTACAAGCACCCGAACTGGCACTTTGTCTCTCTTGCTAAGAGTGCTCAGGTTATCACAATAACAACTGTTCAAGTGAGGGAAAGAAGACTGCAAGTCTCCTTAATGTCCCTTTCTACATATTATCTTATATGATTGATGAAAATCTAGCTATTTGCTGGAGGAAGTGCAGGGGCTATACTCCTAATCAGCTCCATACCAATCCCCGTGAGTCAGCATGTGATCTCAGGTTGTATAAAACACGTAATGCAGAAGAAGTGAAGAATATGTTGAGCTATGATAGCTCACTAGCTACCGATCTTTATTCAGCAAGGGTTTACCAAGTACATGGAACTGTTTCAGAAGGGTAAAGAGCAAATTTGCTGGTTCAGTCGAGATTTCTGGGAAAAGTGTTATTGTGCCATCTGAAGGATGTAATAACTGATGCAATGATATACTGCATAAAAATGTACTCGTGTACTTTTAGAAGGAGGCCCAAATTTTTATGTGGTGCAATGTTAGTGTATAGAATTTCTGGCAAAAATGTTTCACACCTTAAGCTGTTCCTCCTCTTGGCTCTCTGATGTATGTTGAATGTGCCTTATCCCAGTCAACCATCTAAAAATATTGTAATGGGCTGCTATAGTAACTAAATTCAATTATCCCATTGTAACACAGTAGCCTTTTTTTTTTTGTTAGAAACATGATGGTATTTTCCAAATGGCTAAAATAAGCCATATTTTTCTCCTCAGTATTTCCCCAATGACTGAAATAAGTAGATGCCATGCTCTTTGCTGATAGGAATAAAATCACACACTAAGGCACAGAGCTTAGCTGAAAGAGCATCAGGCTGCTGCTCTTCCAAAATATCAGAAATGCATCACTATTTTATTATTTCCAATATTTGTGCTGAAAATATTCCCCAGGCCTAAAGCACAACAGACAAATTTATTCTAGACCTTGATAGGTATTTTCTTCACTGACACTAAGAAATACTTGATCATAACATCACTGGAGGAACTGATGTTAGTTTGTGGCAGCAGGTACGTGTATGAGTATATTACCAGCATACACAGGCTGATGCACAGGTTAAGAGCATTTTAATCACATTTAAGTCATAATTGTCCAGAAGGTGGTGTTATGAGTCATGGGAACTGGAAGCTTACAAGTAGTTCTGGGCTTTGGGGAACAAGGAGGACTGCTTACTTGAACTTTAAGACTTAGAACTGTTTGATTAACAATTATAATTCATTTTTATGACACACGTGCCTGGTTGATAATGCAGGTGGAGTGAGCCACATACCAACACAAACTCATAGTTCGCTATAGGTTTTGTTTGTTTGTTTTTAGACTGAGATTCTACCACAAATCCATATACAAGGCATGAAATAGGCTGTTGTCACCTCTGAATTACTTAGTCTTATTTTTATTTCTAAAAATGGAAAACAAACCTGAGTGAAATGTTTAAAATTGGGATTGTTCAAATCTAGGCATGTGCTCCAATGAAGTGTCTTGTAAGGGACACCAGGATCTGCAAATATAATACAAAATCACTAAGAACAATCGGGGTTTTGCCTTCTTAATATGTCAGGTTTTAGGAAGAGGTGAGAGATGCATGGGAAGAAAGAGGACAAATGGGTTCCCATTGCAAGTGAAACAGACTTGTGGCTTCTCCAACCTGCTTTGGGAAGCTAATGCTCCACAGGGCGCTGTCCTGATGGCTACAGTTGCCAGATCACATCACACTTTGGCCCCGATCCCATTTTATAGGGGTAACAGGCGTTGGTCAGGTGGTCAGCAGCCTCACAGGAGAATTGCATCTCACTGCTGTATTAAACATGTGCAAAGAGGCAAATCAGTGACAAAGGCTGTGAAAAGACCATTCTCATTGTAGCAGTGGGGACATTTTCATACAGAAATTTAGCAATGTCTAAATGAATGGAAAACCTGGATTAGAGTTTTTCCTGTTTGAGGGATGCCCTAACCCCTGTAGTTTGTTCCATATGATCTCTCTTTTCCACTAACATTGTTCTATTCTTCAGAAAAGACCTCAAGACTTGCTAAGCCAGGGAAACTGCATTTGTATGATTGCGTTCTGTAGTAAGTAGACAGAAAAGGAGAGCCCCCAAACCTGTCTCTTCCTTTGCCTACTTTGCATTAACCAGACACTGTGTAAAATACACTGGTCATTGGTGGAGTGTACACCAGAACCCAGACTTCTCCCACTCTAGACAGGTTCCTGAATCATTATTTGACAGCAGGAGATACCAGTTCTCACCCTGTGAATTTTGAATTCTTTCCTGAATGATGGCACAGCTTCCCCCTCTGGTCTGGGTAACTAGGGTTACATGAAAGTCAGAGATGTGGGGCTGATCCCTCCTAGGAGCGT
The DNA here is from genome assembly GCA_013400875.1 of Anhinga rufa. Lineage (NCBI taxonomy): Eukaryota > Metazoa > Chordata > Aves > Suliformes > Anhingidae > Anhinga > Anhinga rufa. The sequence goes on from VZTV01051888.1 coordinate 13,691, forward strand.
ACAAAAGCTAAAGCTAGGCTTCTTGAGTCCAGGATGTCTGTCCCAATGACACGTGTATGATGACGCATATCTCTTTCTTCTTTTCAAAAGGCTGAGAAATGCTCTGTTTCTTTCCAACGAACCCTTGCAGCCAATTACCCAGAATTTCTTGACTTCTGAAACCCTTCTTGAAACCCTGAAAAGTCAGATTCTCCCTAGCTGAATTTGTAGCTGCTGCTGCTAAGCTGAATTCAGCAATATAGCCTCTTCAGATACATATACTGACTTCTAAAAGCAAGTCATAACACAAGAGGAACATGGGCCTCGTGCATGAGCCTCATGCATGGTCCTACAAGTCCAGCAATTAGTTAAACTGGAAATATTATACCAATCACATTTAAACAATTACTGTTTTTTGAGCATAAGACTGTAGCCCAAAGAGCACAAACCACTTAAAGATGTGCAGTAGAAGTTCATGAGCTTTTAAGTACTGGTGCTGCACATGTGTTATTATAGACATGCAGCAGGTTATATAATAGACACATTTCTTGTCCCTGAATGTTGCAAGACTGGAAACAAGGTAGAACCTACTCTAAGAAAAGTAAACAAAAAGATGACCTTTTATGTAGGTAAGGAGTTCAGAGTTACATAGTTGTTATTCCTTAATTGCTTTGGCTGGAACATGAGTTACCCAGTCACTGTGCTTTCTTAGGCATGCCTTTTTTTTCCCTGTTAAAAAGTAGCAAAGTCGGATTGCTAACTTCCTGTTCATTAAAAGAGGAATTCTAACAGATAAGCCAGTAATAGAAAATAAATTTATTAAAAACAAAATCATTGATGAAATAACCATTCATCAGTTGCAAACTTCTAATTGTAGGGTTTATCTCCCCTTTGCCTTTCACCACCAGTTACAGATTTGATGGCTTATCATAATTATCTTGTGTATTACTGATATCCCAGGTGAGTAATACATGAGAGGGCGTATTCCAGGAGTACAATGCAGAGAAACTGTGTGAGCAACCATTTATTGGGATTAATGAGTGCAAGAACAGTAATAGTTATATGGGAGTGTAGCAGCAGTGTTGGAAATAGTCATGAAGAGAGGACAACAGACAATGATTTGATTAAAAATAAAAAATCAGTCACTTGTAAATGTACATACACATGTTTAGCTAAACTTGACATGCCTCTTGACCCCTCTCTCCCCTGTGTCTTAAATTTTGTAAAATCAGTATCAAACCCAGTGCAATAGAATTTCCTTTTCTCCAAATTTGCTTGAAATGTAGCTGTTGTGGCAATTGGCTTGCATCAGCAATAGTGTGGCCAGCAGGAGCAGGGAGTGACCGACTCCCTGCTGGGCACTGGTGAGGCCACACCGCGAATCCTGGGGGCAGGTTTGGACCCCTCAGGACAAGAAGGACATGGAGGGGCTGGAGCGTGTCCAGAGAAGGGCAGCGGGGCTGGGGGAGGGTCTGGAGAGCAGGTCTGATGGGCAGCAGCTGAGGGAGCTGGGGGTGTTTAGCCTGGAGAAGAGGAGGCTGAGGGGAGCCCTCATCGCTCTCTACAACTGCCTGAGAGGAGGCTGTGGGGAGGGGGGTCGGTCTCTTCTCCCAGGTAACAAGTGATAGGATGAGAGGCAACTGCCTCAAGTTGCACCGGGGGGGTTTAGATTGGATATTAGGGAAAATTTCTTCACTGAAAGGGTTGTCAAGCACTGGAACAGGCTGCCCAGGGAAGTGGTTGAGTCACCATCCCTGGAGGTATTTAAAGGACATGTAGGTCTGGCACTTAGGGACATGGCTTAGTGGTGGACTTGGCAGTGTTAGGTTGACGGTTGGACTTGATGATCTTAAAGGTCTTTTCCAACCTAAATGATTCTATGATTTTATGATTCAATGAATTAATAGCTAGCAAAAATATTCCAAATTCCATATAGTAACAGTTTAACCAATCCAGGTGGTGAAGCTTCCAAAGAACATCAGTCTGGATTGCTTTTGCAGATGTTTCTTAGGTAAAAAAAAAAAAAAAAAAAGCACTTTGAGGAATAGCAGCTAACACAAATGAAGCAGAAATCTATCTTGTCCCTCACACACCTATGTTGCTAAAAGAGGAAGTTTTATGTTTCAGCTTGGAAAAAGCCCTCTAAAGAAAGGCAACATTTACCTGACAAACTCTGCCATGGCGGGGGGAAATGCAGTTCCAGCAGTACTCTCAGCTTCCTTTACACATATACATTCAGCGGCTCAAGAAAATGCTGTGTCTTCCGTGGATTATGGATTGGGTCCTTTGCACCTGTGAATGTCTGCGTTGGTTAGATTATATGACTGGATTTTTGCTGTGGTCAGGGATGGCAGACAACCATCAGAGAATTCCCTTTTCATCCTTGTGTACAACTTGACTAGCTTTAATCTTTAACAAGCAAATCAGGAATCACAAAATATCTCAAGTCTTAAATTAGCTGATTACAGTCAACAGTGATTTCAGTAATGCAGACTGTTACTTAAGGAAACTAAGTCCTCCTGAACATGTGTGGCCTAATATGTGATAATTTTTTTATGATCAAAGGTTTTTCCTTTTCTTCCTCTGTAAATTCTTAAATAATTATGTAGAATTAATCATAGGAAGCTACCTGATTACACATGTACAGTGCTTATATAATAAGACTTTAAATCACAAGTGACATCTGATGGGAACTGGGTACTTTCTTCTATAAAGGCTTCTTTGGAAAACCTACTTTTCATCTGTAAAACCGTGATTTCCAGTATTTTGCAAAGATACATACATAACATAGACAAGTTTTCTTTAAAAAAATAAATTACAATGATACATTTAAAAAGCCTATGATTTAAAATATTTGCCACAGGGTGTTTCAGAAGAGTTTCTGAAGAGAGAAGCTGGTGTCTGAGACATGATATTCATTCACAGTCCAGATTGCTGTTCACTTTGGGTGTATGGATGATGGAATGAATACCTGTTTCCATTCTTTAACAGCCAGACTTTCATGCTGAGAAGTTCTCCAGGACTTTTGAACAGACTCAGGGTGGAAATACCTGAAAGTGTATTTAGAGTACCTGAGGAACTGATGTCTTGGTGTAACACCAAAATGGAGCACCAGTATAGCAGAATTTGTGAAATGGCCTCAAAAATATTATCCTTTTCTTACTGCAATTGTTTCATTCACTTTTGCTCTAGGCACCTTTCTTTGCATTCTAAACAAAACTGCCAGGGATTAGGTTGAATCAACTAGCTGCTAATATTTTAATCCTTTTGCAGCTCATTGACCATAGCTGAACTAAGCGCTGGTCAAGTGCCATGTCACTAGTTCAATGGAATTCAGACTTTGGCACTCTGAAAAAGGCAACAGATGTGCTTTAATGATTATCTAATAACTTGTATTTTTTTTTTCAGTTTGCTGTGCTAATGAAATCTAATCTCATTGACCCAAGAGACAAAACTGTAACAGTAAGAATATTAATGGCAAGACAAAGGACCTGAACAATACCACACTTTGGCAAAAGTCCAGAAATCAAAGCGCTGCAAAATGTACTGGGAGCAACAGACAGGTTGACTTCCATTCCACAAGCAGTTAAAAAAATTAACTGCGGGAATATGAATTCAACATGCCTTCAAATAAAGGTCCTGAAATATCACCGTGGAATGGGGCAGGGAAAGACCAGTGTAAAATTTCTGTTAGGAATCAGTAAATATTCCAGATGTCCAGATCCAAAATGTCAAGTTTAACCCTTGACTATTTCATTAAGGTCAGTGGAGGTGTATAAAAGATTAATTCAGTTTATGATGCCTGATTTTATATATAAAATTAAAACACTGCAGGCAGCAGTGCAGTTTAAAAGTCTTGACTTCTGTTTTTCACTTCATCTTCAATGATCATGTACTGAGCAGTCTAGAAACAGATCAATACAATGGCAGTTAAATAAAACTGGGACTACTGTTTAAGGCATAAAATTAGGGATTGCCAAATCAAGTGGATTTAAAATTTGCCATCCTCTCTCAAATGCATCTGGATGTTGTGGCAGCTGGCTTCACTGTTCATTACCAATCCCACTGCGAGGACTGCTGCTCAGATGCACTGATTGGGAACAAGCACCGAACTCCTGCTGATTTCCTCCAGGATTTTAATGGGAGTGAAATATGCAAATGCTTTTGTGGACCTGGTGCAAACTTTTTAAATACCAGAATTTGTCCTGAAATCTCTGCGGTAGCATACACAACTGTAAACAAACACTGTTTCAGAATTGTCCCTTAGCTTGTGCTGTCACTGCTGTACTAGTCCTTGTGCTAATACAGTAAAAGTCCTGTTTATGAGAAGCTTAAAGAGAACCTTAAAAGAGAGAAGATAAGCAGCTGTCTAAAAGATAACTTTCACTTTTGGGCTATATGGCAGATATTTGCAATAAATGCTTTTAATTGTTTTTATTAATAATTTTTATTTGTAATATTTTTTTTTTTTGTCTCAAAATGTTGTCCTAAATTGCTGTGGAGCTGTGGAGCTGATCTATTCCCTCAGTGATGCCTGGCTTAGTTTAGCAATGATAATGCAGTTCTATAATTACATTGCTAAACAAGATGATGAAATATTTTCTTCAGCTTTATGTCGTTGAAGTGACTTAACCATGATGCAATAATGATGATCATTAAGCAATATCAACAACCTGAGAATCAAATCTAAGCACATATATCTGGGCTTAAGGATTGGAGGCTCTATCAGAATCAAAAAAAGTCTTTTGAGTCTATTGATCTTCAGGGCTTGTGCTCTGTACGTATACTTCCATGGAAGGCCATTTTCCTAGTGATCCCTCCTTCCAGGCTGTATTTCTTTTGCCTTATCCAGGTTGAATTTGATCTAGCTATCTCTGTCTGGAAACTACTGTTATGTAGGCATTGCAATATCCTATTTATATCACTGGTGACATTAATGGCAAATGGGACACAGTTGTAAGCGTCACAAGTGAGTTGTCAGATGCTGAGGCCATGGCTTCTCTCTATCTCTCCAGATGACAGTAAGTAAATATTTTGAGGTAGAGGACTTAGATAGAAGTCTTTGATCTTCTTGTGTGCCCTGCAGAAGCTTCTGGACTCTAGCAGAGGTGAGCAGACATCAGTCATGCTAATATACAGCTGTCAGAGGAAGCCATGTCACCTATAATTGGCAGCACCCTTCTTTGAAAGCTGAAACGTGGCTAGGAAGCTGAAAATTATCATTCTGTCTTCTGCAGGCTTCAAGCTTGTGAAAGGGATAGGGGAATTAAACTTACTGTCATCTCTGAGCGTTTTTATTGACTGTGTGGTTGTCAAAGGGGACTGACCGAAAGATCAGAGATGACCTGGTTGACCAGATGTAGGTTGTTGGTTTAGTTTTAGCTTCTGTGAATCCTATGTGTTTTTGGAGTCACCAGAGATAAGAGGAGGAAAATGTACAGGAGGGAAATGACCTATCTTGTTGGACATAACAATCGCTCTGACAGGAAGTTTTGTTGATGTGAAGTTAGAAACCTTTAACCCCATTCAGAAAGGCTTTGGCCTGTGGAACTTAATGGAAATTCTGTGTCACTAACCAAAGAGGTAGGAAACCTCAGTGATAACTGCTGCAAACGAAGCTGTATGTTCCTCTTTCTGTATTTGCAGGTGACAAGTCCAGCTTCCCAGGTACCCTGTAATCAGTCAGTGAGAGATTGTTCAGGGAAAGTCTCTGACCCAGAGGCTTGTGAGTACAGCCACACTATTAGAACTCCACAACACTTTTGCTGGCCAAGGATGAATTGAGCTATGGGATTGAGCTCCCGGTTAGGACTGGGGATGCCTAGTTCAGCTCTTGGTATTATTATTGGCCTGCAGTGCACGTAAACTTTGGCAAACAATTTCACCTCTGAAAGTATCCATTCCTCAAGCTGTGAAATTAAAGTGCTTCCCTGCTTTGTAGAGTTCCTTGTTGAACTTTTTTTAGGTAAGCATCTAAATTGTCCAGAATATATATCAAAATAGATGTGAGCAGGCATATCAGCCTCTTCCAAACAGCTCCATACTCTCTGTGTAGTTTAAGCTTCTTTCATCAGCTAGCAACGGGCAGCCAGCTCCAGACATTAGAGCAGACACAAGGCTTTTTAAATTCCATTGCATTTTGCGGAGAAATTTTATTTACTATGCCTAAACTATCATGGTCTTACAGCAATAAAACATCCTTTGCTCTAAATTTGATCCTTGAAGGTATCGCTGGCTCTTGGAGCATTGGGTTTGTTTTAACAAATTCTCTTTATGTTTTTCTGTCAACTTCTATTTTTTCTGTCAACCTCCAGTTTCCCATCTCTCCATTTCTGTGGCTTTGAAGCTTATCCCTGATAAAAGACAGCACTTATGTCAAAATACACTAATGTCATTTTGACACACAAGTGCACAGCCTGGAAGCCATTTCACTTGGCAGAATTATCTCCTTTGGCAGTCTCACCACAGCTGAGTTGAGCTGCTGGGCACTCATGTGTATTTGTCCCACTCTTTTTGTCAGGGGTAAACCCTTGGGACTTTCATCGGCTCACACGAAACACACACCAATGCAAATAACTCTGAAAAAACATGCTAGTCTGAGACTGTTTTCTGGGAAACAGTTTCTTGTTAGTTTTGGAGGTTTAATTCAGGGCACCAGGGTAATCCAGGGAAATGAGTAACAATGTCAGACACAGCATTTGCTCCTTTCCTTCCTTTTCTTCTGCTAAAGCAACATGGTTTTGGTGAATAAGGTAATAAACAGTTTGGAATTACCATTTATCATCTCCTTGGTGTTTCTGAATAACTCTGTTGTGCTCCTGACTGCAGCTCATCTCTTTACTAATTACTCTAGATAGGAGACGTGTATTAATACCAGCTTTTTTCCTTTGAGAGAAGAATGATCTTGTAAATTTGGTACTGGACTTTGGGTCTAGATCCTCCCTTCCAGATCTGACAGAAGGAGCCAAAAATTCTCATACCGTCAGCTAAATAAACTGTAGGTCACAGGCACTGCAGCTCAATTTAAGTTTTTTATTTTTTTCAAGATAAATCAAATAGCATTTTTTCCAAGGGCCCTTGCATGTTTCTTCTTACACAGTTTTTAGGGAATATAGCAGCCAAGAAATAGCTCAGCATTTGTATGCACCTACAAAGTGACAGCATCTCCACTCCAGCTGTTTTTCAAAGGAAGCGTGTACTTACACCCTATACTCAGGCCGTTTTGATCTTTGCCTTTTGTACCTATATTTCACATAGATTTCCTGAGTACTAAGTGGAGGGTGACACATTGTATGTGTTTTTTAAAAAAATTCCCATATTTGTCTATGATATTGTTTTAATCCCTGACAAAACAGAAATAATGCTTTCCTTCTCCTACCACTCTGTGCTGTCTGTTCAGGCAGTAGCTCTTTGGGACGTGATGCCCCTCCATGAAGCAGGATGTTCCTTACCCAGCACTGCCCTGGTCTTCCAAGGGCAGGCCAGCGAGTTATTTTGATCTGATTTTTCTCACATAGTGCTAAAACTTGGATTTCTCCTTACCTGGTGCCTGACTTGAGATACTAAGTTCTGTGGACAAACAAAGCACTCACAGACATAACTAAAGATAACCAGCATTTCGCTTTAAAATGTACGTGCTATGTGATACTTACACTCTAAAAAATCAGATCTTAAGGGGCTCAAACTGAGTGCCTACAGTCAGTGAATATTATTGATATTGACCTCTCTGTCTCAGCTGTAAGCTGTAAAATGACAGTATTACACCACTTTGTCACCTCATAAAGATGTGAATATACGCATATTCATGTTTGTGTTGCACTTACCTATTGTAGTGATAAGCACCATAAAAATGTGTAGGAATTTGCATCAGACTTTGAATAGCGATGCAGTTAAGTAAGGCCTCAGTGAACACTGCTGGGAAAACATTATACTACTACAGAATTAGTTTTAAAGTGGATAATCTTTTTGCATATTGAATGACTTAAATGTAGGGGAAATTGGGTTGTGTAACAAAATAAGAAAGGAGGAAGAATACTTTTGTTTAAATCTTTCAGGTCTCAAATAAGAGTCAGAAACTTGTGGAGTTCCCAGATACTCCAAAAGCAAATATTTACTGCAAATGCTAGAGGCAGTGTGTTTTAACCTACTTAATAGCACAGTAATTAATTGTTCATAAGAAGTTATTGCTTTCCATTAGGATTAGAACTAGGATTAAAGTTTAATTCCTTTTTTAATTCAGTATGAATTGCAGACTCAATATGAAGCACCTTGTCGAATCTGCATCAAGGTATGAGGAATGCATAAAGGGACAAAGCAACTAGAAGCAAATCCTAACTCTGTTAAAGTAGAGTTCCCTAGAGTTAGAATACATTCCCTAGTGTGTATTACAAATACAGAATATGCATTATGTGCCAAGGTTGCATGCTTTAATATTCATGCTAAACAAGGACAACGAAGACATCAGGTCTTCTTTACAAGAAGGCAGCGTGGCGGAGAAAACCATGAAAATGAAATCAAGGCTTAAAATTATCACTGAATAGCTTTCCATTGAAAGATAAAAGTACTTTCATAATTAGGACAATATTAGTAATAAAAAGTAACGTGACAGGGTGTCACATTACTCAGAATGTATTAACTCAGGGCCATTAAGAGAACAAGTCTCTCACTGCTGCACACAAATGTGATGGAGTTTTTATTAAAAAAGACTCTTTTCTGTTTGGATTTAGATCAGTACTTTGTTCAGTGATTCTTGATATTTCATGCATCATTACAAATATCTCTAGAAAGAAGGAAGATCCTTGTGTCTCAGAGCTGAAAGCAAGTGACTGAAATAAGAAAACAGTTGCAGTATCTCAATACAGTATTGTTATTGTGGTAATTTATTTTAAAACATGACTTCGAGAACCACAAAGGCTTCATCATGTTCTCAAACTGTGCCCCATGCCTGGCTCTCTGCCTTGCCTTCATCTGCATCAAATAACGTGTGATGTTTTACTAGAAAATCTTTAAAGCAATGAATCAACACATCTACAGAACAGAAACAAAATCTTTCCCACATACTCTGAGAAGTTTTTGCACACTGGAAATCAGTAAGGAAGTCTTTTTCTAGTTTTAACTGCTAACACAAATTTGGAAAATTGGACTGGGTGCTGGGTGGTAGATACGTATTTATACCTACCACTGGCAAATTAAACAGAAACAGAGGTCATAACTTTATTGGCACATCGGCAAATAGCAACGTGTACAAGGGTTTCGTCCTCTTGAATACTCTATAACGCAACCCAGCCAATTAAGTGTGCCAATATCCTTCAGAAATTTGCTGTGAAGATGATTGTCCAGTATACTGGAGCACTGGGGCTACTGCAGTGCTTCTCCAGATTACTGAGTTTTGACTCATGAAGTTAGGTATCTTCCAGTAATGCAGCAAATAGCGTGACGCAGCGAAGGACTGCAAAACTGGAAGTGCTGTGAGTTGAACTTAGTCTTGAGCCTAGATAGGATTTACAGTCAATGATACTAGATGAACACATTAAGATAGTATTAGAGATTTGGCCAAGGTAACCATATAATGGTTTTGATACTTAAAAGACACCAACATTAATCTTCTAATTAGAAAACACTCTTTCTTGGGTGAGTACTCATCTCACAGGTTTGAATACTCAACATTGGAATGTTTTAAAACAAGGGAGAGAGAATGAGGGTTTTTACATCTTCTTCAGGTCATCTCTAGTGAAACTGGTTGCACAGAAAAGAAACAGGGAAAATAGTTTTAATCAGAATTCTGGGATTGGGGCACATTTCTTATAAATATTTCCCCCAAAAGGGTCAAAGAGAAAAAATATTTTCAGTTATTCCCAACAAAGACAAAATCCACTGCTTGCTTACAAAAATGAACTCAGGATTCACATTGATATTGAATCTTTGTTATATATGAAGTGGGCTGTGAAAACAAAATTCCCCTGTTGGTATTTCCTTCCACCCCTTTCTAAAAATAAAGAGCATAAACTTGAGCAGTCAGTCTGGAGAGGAACAGGGGGTCGAAGAGAGCTACCTGCTTTCTCTTTCCCTGCAAATATTCGGTTTAGTTCAGACTCAGCAGACTGAAAGACAGGAAAGAACTAAGAGGAAGGTGTTTCTGCCAATATGAAGGCCAACATAAGAAGTGAGAGGATATAGCCATATGCTTCAGCGATAGCACAAAGCCTCATGACTGAGCGGCATCTTGCAGGGGAACTTGCATAAAATGCGCAAAGCTCGTTAAACCAGAGCGCGGGGAGGTCTGTTTCTTATGTCGCACTGGTTGTTACAACAGCTGGCTAAATTCAACTGCAATTGTAGTGGACAGCAGCAGTTGGGGGCCTTGCTTGTTGTCTGGCCACAAGGGACCGCTACTATAACCTGTCATCACTCATCTAATGAGCTTGAAACAAGAGCAAAGACTCCTAAGACTCCTTGGCTGTACTTTGCTATCTTTAGAAGGGGTGGCATGAACCCACAACTGCTGTGTGTGGCAGGCCCAGTTGGAGCTGAGCTCTGGGTACCGATGACAGAGTGTTGGGATCAATTCACACGCTTAATCCTAGGCTCAAGTGGGCAGGCTCTGTCAATTCCCAGTGTACAGGCACACATGTGCTTCTTCTCGTTTAAGCTTTAAAAGTACTTGTAAGTCTCTGAAGCCCTGGTATTCGAACCAAAGTAAAACATCCAACATCCTGATTTTGGAAACCTGTCCTTTGTGTGGCCAGTTGTCTTCTTTTATTTATTAATGTCTCACTTTTATGGTGCGATAAAACCCAAGACTAAACAAGGCATGTTTATACATGCCATGGGTTGACTTCAGTTATGCATGGATCAATCAAGAATAAACATGTTACAGTATCAACAACTGCATAATGATTTAAGAATATAAAGTCCTGAGCAATAAAAAATACTAAACAACATCCATATCTTTATCTCCAGTCATGGCTCCTAGTATATCAGCTAGATTTTTGTTGCTAGTTTTTTTCACCACACAATGATTGCAGTTTGGCAGTTTTGGTCAATGTCTGACTTACTGTTTGTTTCTCTGCCAGGGTGCCTGGGTGATAAGCCAAGTTTCAGGGTTACCTGCAGATTTCATATCAGACTCCAGAATATGACTAGGGTGTTAGCTTGCCACAGCAACAGGGAACCAAAGGATTTTAAGGACTTTTTTGAAGAGGAAGGGGACAATAATTTTAAATCAGAGGAATTATGACATCCTTAAAGTTTCTGCATTCAGAGGTTTTCTTAGTTGATAAGCAATTCCTCTGGTGAACAATTTGGGCTCTGTACATTCCTGGTTTTTGGATCTGACAAAACAAGGAAAAAAGCCTTGAAAATCTTTTTACCTCTCTATGATTTCAGCAGCAAGAGTTCTGCCTGCTCTTTAGTTGGCTCATGTGCAGAGCTGGTTTCCATGCCGACTAATGAGCCCTCTTCATTAATTGTGGACAGCTGGCTGCAAACTCCAATTAGGACCCCATCCGTGCAACTGTGTGTGTGTGTGCATATGACTTTAAACACATGAATGTGCTCTTCACACGCTTACAGTTAGCTGTGAGTGTACATGCTTG
>VZTV01051906.1:0-20247 GCA_013400875.1 Anhinga rufa
GATTGTGCTGGCAGTGACAATTGTGAAGAGACCTTCCTTTCATCTACTCTGCCTTTAAAGTGCAAAATCATGTGCTTTTACCTTGAGGGGAAGCTTTTGCATTCTTCTGGTTGAAAGAACTCGTACAATTTTTGGTATTTCACTTTTGAAGAGACAAATGTCGGGGAAGTTCTTAAAAGCATTTCCTTTATAAAAAAGTTGACCCATACAGCATGTAGCTAATGTACAATATGCTTTTCAGCATGTAGTTAATGATGTCAAGCTGTGCTGTTCCAGAAGGCAGGCCTGAGGGTTGGGAGTGTAGGGATTCAGATTGCCTTCAGCTCTGTGCTGCTGGGAAGTTACAAAAGGGAAGGAGGAGAGCCAGGATTGCTCCCTTGATCTCCCCAAAAATATGGGTCACAGATCCAGGCTTTGGCTCTTGTAAACTCAGTGACTGCATCTTCTCTGAGACGCAAATCTGGAAACACAGAGTAGCTTGACTGGGAATGGAGATGAGCAAATCGATGCTGCTGGCATGGAAGATTTTTGCTTTTCCAGCTCATGGAGGAGCAAAAACTCCAGCGAACTATGGTTCAAGTGAATCTCCACATGGGAACAGAGAACCATTTTAGATGCCCTAGAGATGTCCCACCTGGAAAGGTCTCTATTCCAACCCTCTGCTCAATGCAGGGCCAGCTAGATCAGACTGCTCAGGTCAGGGTCTTGTCCAGTTTTGAGTATCTCCAAGGATGGAGACTCCACATCCTCTCTGGGAAACTTGCTTGACCACCTTCATGGTAAAAACTCATTTCCCTTGTTCCTTGTGGCTGTTGCCTCATGTTGCTGAGCTCCTCTGAGAAGAGTCATAGACATCATGACTGAGTAGAGCACTGACACTAACCTTTGTTTGGGCAATCAAATTCCACCCCAGGGGAGTTAATTTTGCTAATGTGCATTCAGCCTGTCTGCACAGGGGAAAAAAACAGCACATGGCCCAACTTCTGACCTGTGGAATAAGCTGAACTAAATGATAACGCTTGTTCTTTTACCTTTCCCACAAGTGGACTACTGAAACCCTTGGGTTCTTTCCTCAGGATTATTCCCAATACTCATTTGCATGACCACCAGTTACTAGTTCTCTAAAAATATCCATGTGACATGTTCACACTGGAGCCATGTGCCGCTGAAGAAGGGCAAGGGGCAGGTTGTGACCCCCAGCCCCAACGCTGACTGGGCCAGTGTGTACCTAAGGAGCACAGGAGACCATTCCCGGGATGCCTGCTGGGATGTCTGAGCTGCATCTAAGACTGGGCAAATAAGTCAGGGTGGCAAATAAATGGCTGGAGTGGGAGTGAGGGGACAATAGGAGGAGAGCACCAAAGTCTGATTTCCTGCACAGTGGTAACTGTGGGCCTGGAGCAGGCAACCACCACAAGGCTCATCCCACCTAAACTTTCCTGTGACCCTGTATTGGGTTTGCATGGGTGTCGTATCAGCTGTAGGACACAAAGCTGCTGGGTCCTGGTGGCAAAGGACTTCCATCAGGAGGAGGAGGCAACTGTTGTGCATCCCTGGTCCCATGTGGTGCCCACCTGTGGCCTGGACCAACCCCGTGCAGGTCCATCAACTTGGTCAAGGGGCTGGGACAGGAGTGTGCCTTGAACCTCAGCTCTCTCCTAGTTCAGAGGAGCTCAATGCTGTGCTGGGGGACAAATTAATTTCTAACAACTGCTGCAGTTAGACTGCAGCATGGCAAATCCTGAGCTCCAAACTGGTTGGTAAATGCAGGAATGATGAAAAAAAGTGTGGGAAGGATCATCCAGGACATCTTCTGCTGTATGAGGAACATCGGTTTTCAAGGAAGGCCACAGTCCAGTTTTCCGGAGGCACTGCTGGCCGGGTCCCAATCAGGTGGTCAGCATCACACCAGAGCACAAGCTGGAAATGCTCCCTCACTGCCCATGCTGGCATGGATTAACAAGGGATAGGAATGAGGCAGTTTGGCAGAACAAATTACCACTTGAGTGGTTGACCATGGACCGGAGATCTGGGCTGGCTGGTCAAGCCAGGGCTGATGTGCAGAAAGTAGTGGACTTGGGTTCCACCATTGTATGACGTTTTAAGCATCAGTGGGGTGGTGCACTGGAGGGAAAAGTCTACTCTGGAGCTGCTGGAAAGTTGGTGGTAGATATGGATGTGTGTAACTGATGGTCTTAGTGGATTTGTCACCCATGTGTGGCTGAAGATTGAAAACCTAAGCAGAAGAATCAAGGAGATGAGATAGCTGATGGGGCAGACCCCAGGGAGCAAAGGTGCCCTGCATAGAAAAGTAATTTCAAACAAAATTATGGGATTTGTGACATGGGATCTGTGACAACCCCAGGGAACTGGGGTTGTTTAGCCTGGAGAAGAGGAGGCTGAGGGGACACCTTATCGCTCTCTACAACTGCCCGAAAGGAGGTTGTAGTGAGGTGGGTGTTGGTCTCTTCTCCCAAGTTACTAGCAATAGAACAAGAGGAAATGGCTTTAAGCTGCATCAGGGGAGGTTTAGATTGGATATCAGGAAAAATGTCTTCACTGAAAGTGTCTCCACCCAGAGAGGTGGTGGAGTCACCATCCCTGGAGGTATTTAAAAGACGTGTAGATGTGGCACTTCAGGATGTGGTTTAGGAGACATGGTGGTGTTGGGTTGATGGTTGGACTAGATGATCCTAGAGGTCTTTTCCAACTTTAATGATTCTATGATTCTATGATTATTTACTCATTACCTTTAATCTCACATGCAATTTTCTTCTACTGTTACTCTGCTTTTCTATAGGTCTGAACAGTTTATTACTGTGATGCCAGGCATGACCTTAAATGCCCTCTATGCCCTTGATTTTAAAAATCTGTGTACAATACCACCTGGACATTATCTCACAAAAATCCTTCCTTTTCTTCCTCCAGGGCTTTTTTCCCTGTTTAGCCAGCTCCAGGATGGTATGAAATGTCTGGATCAGTTTTCAGCAACACTTCAGTAGTGCTCGCAGGCAAGTCTGTGCTTCCAAAACATAGGGAGAGGTTTCCAGAAGGAGAAGGTCAAGTGCCTCAGGTATTTCTAGGGCTTAGTACTCAAATGACATCTGACAGTGATCAAAAGGAAGCATGGTTTTGTCCAGAGGATATTAAAAAATATATCTGCTGAAGGCCTTTAGTGATCTTCCTTAGCAGACCATATGGAAGCTTGTTGTCACATCTGCTCTTTTGATCAGTTGCCTTGAGCCCAAGAGACCAATGGCTAGACCTGGGGTCAGTGAAGCACTGCAGTGAAAGAAGATTGCAGTTATAACCCAGGTCTCACAACGAGCAACATGGCTTTGGATGTCTCTGTTGACCAGTCCTGAAAAATGTATTGGTTTTAGCCTAGAAGGCACCAAATCATTTGTCTTTCCTCCACTCCTGTGTTCATATAGCCATCTGAACCAGGCTTGTTTTCAATGAAGGTAGAACATAATTTTTTTATTTTTTCTTTTTTAATAGTGGGGTAAATAGAGCTCACTGCATCAGAGACAGTTAAAGCAAGTTGATTTAATGTCACTGAGTCATGAGGTAGTCAAACTTTTGTCTACTACCTGCTTCTTCTGAGACATGTCAGGGCATCTGCAAGAGCAGAGCGTACTTATGTGGGAATAATAGATTGCTTAATAACAACGATTTTTTTTGCTGAGCTCTGTGAAATGCCCCTTACACAGACTGAGTATTAAAGTCCTGGAGACATTGCTGTAGTATGTGCCACTAATTATTACAAAATGAAACTGTAAACACGTGGCTTCCCTGCGAAAGCGTTGTGTAACTGTCAGTTAATTAAGCTTCCCTGCCCCTGTTGGGGTGGATGTGATTACCTCCACTCTGCAAGGGGTAAAACAGAGAGCACAGAGATGGTTCGCTGGCTGCTATAAATGTTTCCCACATCCCCAGAAGAACTTAATGCTAAATCTCCTGATAATGTGGGTAGGTTTTGGTTTTGAAGTAAGCATAGACTTATTTAATTAAAAATTTTGTGCTTTGTTTTTCTTTAAAGCCACAGTTACAAAGGCTGTAGAGGAAGCTGCCTACACTTCCCTCAGCTGGCAATGTGCTGTACACTTAATGACTACATAGCTAGTTCTTGCTTTAAGGAGATCTAAAGCGGTGGTTGTTAGTGAATGTCCACAGTGTTTCTACAGGATCTCTTGTGTAGGTGTAGTTACCTGCAAAGTAACTGTGTCTCCTCTAAATGCACATGGTTAATGGATTTAACTGCAAAGCTTTCAAAGCCTGTGTATAACAGAGCAGTGCCAATGTGGTTTTTGTACTATCATGATATGGCTTCCCACAGAGCAAGGCAAGGATTTATTAACCACTGGCCCTCAATGAGTGGTCTCAGTCTGCTGGAAGAGTGAAAATGTGAGAAATGTGGGCAACCAGGGCAGGGCTGCACTATTTCTAGCAACACATTGCTCCAAGCAAGAGATGGAAAGGTGAGAATTTAATTGCAAAGTGCTAACGCCAAGGCAGGCTGCAATTTTGTCCAAGTCTGAGTGGTTTGTATGCTGTGAAGTAGGGTGAGGGGCTGAAAATGAGTATACCTATTAGCATGCTAACTGTTGCTGTTTCATCTTCAGGATCTCATTTGACACCTCGGTGTAATAAGGATGGAAATAATAAATGGTGTGCTATAAAATCTTGTGCATGGACTCACTTTGTGCTGACGGTGGCGCATTTCCCAAAAGGCAGACTAATGCCATGCTGTGTTTAGCTGAGTCAGGCCATGGCATTGGCAAAAGCCTTTGCTCAACAGTTGGCAGGATTTCAGAAGCTGTTAGGTTGGATGCAGCACATCTCCATGCTCCCTTTCGATCTGAGGGGTCCCCAGAGGATGTTTATCTTAGAGGTGTGAGCCTCAGCCTGTGTGGCAGCAGGTTTAGTTGACTTTTGAAGACCTATTGAAATAGTAGGAAGACCTTTGGGGTCTATGGAAAACATGCAGTGAAAACCACTGGTGGTGGGTCTCTGGCCTTAGAGTGAGAAGATCGGGTTTTATTCTTCATTCTGCTGTTGACCTGCTCTGTGACTGAATTTATCTTTCTTTCTTTCAGTTCCATGCTTTGTGAACAGCACCCGGCAGAGTGGGTCCTGCTGTGCCCACTGAAGATGTGGTGTGAGCTGTGCAGCTCTTGGTCATGCAGTGATCTGGGAAACATCACACCCTGACATTGGTGCCTGGGGGATGCATGTGTGCTAGGACACGCCGCCCAAAGTACAGGCAGACTATGCCAAGAACTGGGCCCTGTGTCCATTCCTATGTGTCTGAATGGTGATTCCTCCTCCACCCGTCTGAGAATAACTTTCTCATCCCTGGGTTACTCTGTAGTGTGACTGGCATGGAGTGCCCTGCCCCAGCACAGCAGCTGGATGCTTGGGCTAAGAGATACGCTTATAGCCTCAGCCACTGTCTCTGCCTGCTTTTTTGCAGTGCTTCTAGCTCTCCATTGCAAGAGTAAACCAAATGAGGCCACAGTCTGAATGATCTCCTGAGATGGAGAGGTCCTAGACCGAGACTGCAGGTCCGTGCCAGGGAACACCACCACATTCCTGCAGTGCTTTGGATGCCTCTGCAGCAAGATTGTTTACAAATCCTGTAATCCATTAACGCTGACTGCTTTAATATTGTACTGAAGTTACCTTGATTTTATTAGCTATAAGAATGATGCAATGACTTTTAGAGTGTGTTGCTGTTACAGGTGTATCCTTAAATTGCCATTTTCAGGCATCAGGGGAACAAAGCACCTTTTTAAGTTGCATTCAGTAACTTTTTATAAAGGAGAAGTAAATGTATATCATCTGGAGAGACATGAGAAATTCTCAGCGCTTTGATTTGTTACTTAACTACATTGCTTGCTTTGGCTTTTTTGTAGTGTTCAGATTTCTATAGGAATTTCAGACATGGCTGTTTAGTAGTCTTTATTTTAAACATTTTTAATCATACTGAAACAACATCATAGGAACCTACATTGTGCTACAAATACAGGCTGATATTGACAGGCATCTTTCTGAAGATTTCTATTGCTTTTCATCTAGCTTTATTTAAAAAATGGGAAAACAAAAGGAAAAGTCTGGTCTTTTAAAACAGTTGGACAGTGGTTTATTCTTGTTACTTTTGAATATTGTGTACGGGCATCTGTAAGAAAGTTCTTGCTCTTTTTGTGTCTAAATGTGCTTAATTTTCATGTTCTCATAAATGAGCCTTTTAACACTTACAGTCCTGAGTCTGCTAATAAATGCAGTAGGCTTGGGATTTGCGTATGTTCCGAGCAAGGGGGATTAAAAAGAAGGACTCTTCACAACATGGAGGGCAGCTGTGGCAGCAGAGGTCTGCTTTGGGAAGAAGGAGGTTAAGATTTCTTCTCTTTCTTGTGGTATTTTTTTTTTAGGTTTGTTTTCACACTGGTTCCAGAAGAACTTCCCCTGAAGAGGTTATTTAAGTTTGAAACAAGGTTTCTGTTAGCTCACCAGACAAAGCTTTCCGCCAGCTCTTATTTAACACAGGTTAGACTCAAAAGCAGTCTTTTGAAGGCATTTTCAGTAGAATAATAATCATCTTGAAAGGATTGTGAGTGGAAGACCCTCCGCCCTTCCCCTGGTGAACAAAACACAGCCATTTAATGCTTAAGAGAGACCAGTGAGCTTTTCTGGATTAGAAGCTTGGTTTTTCTAGCTCACTGCCTAGAGGCTTATTTGGCTTTAGGTCCACAAAAACCCAACAAAAAACATCCAGCTTCACCATGGGTTTTTTTCCGTCTAAACCCAACTGTCAGGAGTCTTTTTTTTTTTTTACAATGCTAAATGTAAATCAACCATAACTGGTTGTACAATGTTATAACAGATTGAACCAGCTTGAGCAAATAGTGAGAAGAAGCTGTCTAAAAATATGCTTATAAAATGTCACCGCTGGAAGCCTGTGATAAGGAGATAACAACAAAGAGGGAAATGTTTGTCCAATTTGATGACAGAAGTCTCTGTTTTCTGTCACCTCAGTATATGACGATTTTTATGAACATCTCCCAAACAGTGATCATCTAAAATGTGTTACCTTTTGGAGTCAGGAGGAGACCTCAGTGGTGCAGCCCTCAGTGCTTTCATCTCTGACGCTACACAGTTTGTGTAGTTTGAAACACAGATGTATGTGGAAATTGGCTACTGCTTCAGCCAACATCAGGCACCGAGGGAGGGTGAAAACCTGACTGCAACAGTGGTGCATGTCTGGGGAACTCCGTATTTACCACCAAGACATGCCACCGATGGTACCCAGGGTGGTGGTTGCCCAGCACTGTCCCTGACACAGAGCCTGGGTCAGACTCAGGAGCTCAAGAGAAGGGATAGAGAGGGATGCCCAGCTCAGCAGCACCTCCTTTTGCACAGTTCTGCCCACCCCGCGAGGTCCTGGTCCCCTGGGAGTTAACACCACCAGTGACTGCTTTTGATGGGTGCTTTGGCTGTGGCCACCCAGTTTTGAAGGCTGTCCCTGCTGTGCTTCTTGCAACTCCTTGAGGATGCTCTGCCTGCATGGGAAGTGGTAGGAGATGGAGGATCAGGCTTTCAACCTGCAAGGTCCCTCGCCAGCCCTGCCAACTGGAGGGCTGTGCCAGAGCCGCCAAGGGGACAGCCAACACCTCTGTCCTGGGTACATAATCCCCTGCTCATGGGACATGCCATTGCCTGACACTTCAGAAGTAGCTCCAAGGTCTGCAGCCTGCTGGCTGCTCCCAGCGTGGGTTTTGTTGTGTGCATACACATGCTGCGTACAAGCAGAGCATCTCTATGTGCCCAGTGCATCAGGGATGTGCCTCCTCCTACTTCAGCAGCAACAGCCAGGGCTAGTTTTAGCCACAGCCCTGAATCTAGCTTGCTTGGAGTTATTAATGGCCAGGGTGTTGATGTACCCACATCTCATGACAGCTGTGAAAGGTTTTCCAGGGTTTGCGAGCAGGCTCTGGCTGAGTCCTGCAGTCCTTGTTCAAACAAAGACATCTCCATGAAACCAAAGGAGGGAGGGCAGCGTTCGGCCGAGTGCTTGCACTGGCACTGCCTAGTTTTTGCAGGGGTGTGATGTCCCTCATGTCTCTCCAAGCAGGTAGGTGAGCCTGCAGGAAGTCTAATGATGAATGCGGATGAGGATAAGGGACTGAGATACCTGCTAGGAGATATTGGTTCTCCAGACTCTCACCTGCATCCCACTGTGCTGGATATAACACTCCCACGGAGCAGTGATGGTGGCAGCTTAGTGGGTTTATGGTACTCCTGCCACTTCATGGAGGAAGAAGGGGACAGAGTAAAAAACATCTCAGAAATACCTGATGGGAGAGGTTTCTTTGCTCTCCTGCCCTTAGGCGCTGTGCTGTATCAGGGTTTGTTTTTTTTCCCTGTTGGTTTGAGGTTCTGCTATTGTGAGAGGCTTTTCAAAGAGCCATAAAAATGCTTCACAGCATTTTCTAGAGATGACCACATTCACCTCATCACCTCTGGAAGTTAGCAATGCTTTGTTCGCAGCTCTCACTTTGACTTGCTGAGCTTTAGCTTGCAGGGGGACTACAAGTCACCTGCTGAAATCTGGACTCATCTTACAAAATTAGGATCAAAAGCCCCAGCTGACTGTGGAGGCTGAGTAAGAGCCAGTGGAGGGAGGTGTCAATGGCTGTGCTGTGCTCCTCGAGGCCTGGACCATGGTCAAGGCAGGCAGCCAAATGCTTTCTTTGGTGTGACAGCAGGATGGTGGTTACTCTTTACATCATCAGATACTTGTATAAATACCTGGCTGCTAAATATGTCTGGGTTTGCTATATTTCTGTTCTGCCTCATCAGAGCAGATGATAGCTGTTCACCTCTCTCTGGGGTAAATGGGAGCAGGGCCAGCTTAGCACTACTGAGACAGGTAATAAACTTCTCCTGTGGTTGCTCCTCCTGTGCTTGCCAGGCAAACTCAGTACAGCTTTCTTCCCGATTTAACAAAAATTTGCATGATTTGTGGCTGCAGTCAGTTGGACTGACTTGAAAAATGAAGCAGTTGCGGGCCCTCCAAAGTTATGGACTACGTTCCTCACGATCCCTGACTTCCCCTGGAGGTAAGACACTGGAGAAGATGCTGGCTTGATGCATTTTTAGGTGATGCAAATTGAAGATGTCTTTTTTAATGTTGAGCCAATTGACAAATAGATGCTGAGAAGAGACTCAGCAGCAGACTCCTGCCAGCTGACGTGAGCCATCCCCCGAAGCCCACCGGTGCATGCTGTGGTGCAGATGTATATCATCAGAGAGCTGCCGCCACTGGCCCAACCCCAAGCTCTGCTTCCAGGAGCAGAGCAGAGACCTCTGAGTCGCCAAATATCTGGACGAGACAAGCTGATTCCCCTCTAGCATTGCAAGGAAGAACACACTGGACCAACATTGTGCTTTTATTAGTGCTTCCATATGAAAGCACATTAGGAAAAGGCACGTTTTCCTGCTGGCAGCAGTGGGAGGAGGAAATGCTCAGCCAGAAGTTAATGTATATTTTCCCTAATCGCTAGCATTACTGTGGGAGACAAGGGCCTGCTCTTAGCTCTCATCTGACAAGGACCATTCCTCTTAGCATTTCAACACCTATATGAATATGCATTTGTTTGGTGGTTAACTAATTCCTTGTGATGGCAGGGACTGGGAAACTGGTGATGTCCTTAATTCCTTCTGCTTTCTTCTTGTGGCACATCTTTCCTGGGGCTTTGGGATTATTGCTATAGCTTATTTACAGGGTGTCGAGAGGTGATTTGTACAAGCAGTGTGATGGGACATATGGGGCACGACCAGCGCCTTGTTCTCCACATGTGGCAAGTGAATGGCTTTGAATATACAAGATGTGACTGGGCTCGGGGTGGGTGGCAAGTGCTTGTGCTGAGATACAGCACCAAAGCAAGCCCAGGGTAGGGCTGGGATGGAGGGACCCTCGCCCTTGGCAGTCCTGTGTCCTGAGGTTCTGTCTGACCTCCAGGAGCTGTGAAGGGCGTGCATCTCCATGCTTGCTCCGGCCTCACTGATGCAGGACCCTTCTCCCTGGTGGTTCAACCCCACAAGGAACTGGCTGAGCTCTGGCTCCCAGGATATTCTATCTGTGTTACCAGTTTCTTGCTTTCCTTCACCATCTTATTATCTCCCACATAGCAGTGATTTTTGGTCTAGGGAATTGCTTGGGAACAAAGCTACCAATCCCCAGCCCTGCTCCCACGTGTCACCCTGTCCCATAGCCTCCCCCAGGACCTGCTGGCAGATGCTCTCCTAGGTATCCTGGCAAGAACCTGTATTGCTGGCCATGACTTGATTGAGGAAAATAAGGGTTAGGACTGCAAGAAATGACTCCTTAAAACATGGTCAGGAAGTGGAAAACCTTAGCAGTGGTCCTCTGTGAAGACACAGGAGACAGGCTGGTCTTGCAGGAGGTGGAAAAGGCAGAGCTGTCAACAGAGACTTCTATTCGGTGTCTTACTGTGATCTGAAATATTTCGTTCTCCCCCAGTAGCTGCAGATGTTGTTACCTGTGAAAGAAACAGCTGAGAAACTCAAATCCACCATGTTTTAATAAATATTAATATTCTGATGTTCCAGAGGGGAGGGAAGGGCTGCAACAGGAGTAGCCATGTGCCTGTTCACAGCTGGTGTGGCTAAAGTCAACTCAACACAGCTAGCAAGGCTGCAGCTTGCACCCTTTTTGGCCCATCACCTGGGGAAAGGGGAGAAGGTGATATGGAGAACAGAAACCTGAGTGTAGGGGTGTGTGAATTTAACCTGGTGCTTAGCTCCATCTCCAGTATTTCCTTTGCAAAGTGTTTTGATAATTGCCACTACGAGATGTGGGGAGTGCATTCTGCTCAGGGCCAGGGCAGCTGCTGGCAGGAGCTTGGGCCATTTTAATATTATTTCTAAAAATAGGCACCAGGGTGCATGAATTTCAGGGAGACCAGAAGAGAGAAGGAGAGGAGCTTTTATAATCCTAGCCAAAATGCTCTTTTTTTTAATTTTTTTTTTTTTTTGGTCTCTAGGGAATGAAGGTTTTTTAATTATTTGCTTTTCCTTGCTCTCTGTGCTATGTAAATGGACACAGCCCTTACAAAACCCTGCCATAGGCTGTGTAAATCTTCACTGGAACTGTCTGTGTGTGTGCATGCATGTGCTCATCCACCAGCGGCGGTCCGAGGCAGCTGCAAGCAGCCTGCAAAGCCACTGACACTGAGCTCTGGAGAGCTTTCTGGGACAAGTGCTGCCTAAGAGGGGCTTGGAGTGATATGCAAAAATACCACCTCTGGTTCTTGGGACTCTGTGTCCTCGGCAGCAGGGCTCCAGCGGAGATATTCAAACCTGATGCTGATGTTGGCACTGCTGATGTTTGCGGGGAGTCTGTGGGGTCTGCAGCATCCTCTCCTGGGTGACATAGGGTTGTGCAGGGAGTCTTCATCTGTCTCCTCCCAGAGCCATGTGTGACCCACCCATCCCCTCCTGCACGGCCAGTTGTGTCCCAGGCTCAAGGGTGCTGTGGAGAGGCGAGAAGACAGTGTCTCTGAGTGACTCCCCTCACTTCCCGGGTGGTCAGAGGCCTACAGGCTCCCTCTCCCATCCCTGCCTGGCGGGTCCACGCTCCGGGGACAGGCACAGGGGAAACACTCTTCCCACACACATCCCTGCAGGAGTGTTGGAAACCTCCTGGGGAGGTCTTGTCTCTGTCACAGAATCACAGAATGCTTTGGGTAGGAAGGGACCTTTAAAGATCATCTAGCCCAACACCCCCTGCCGTGGGCAGGGACATTGTCCACTAGACCAGGTTGCTCAGACCCCTGTCCAACCTGACCTTGAATGTTTCCAGGGATGGGGCATCTACCACCTCTCTGGGCAACCTGTGCCAGTGCCTCACTGCCCTCATCATAAAGAATTTATTCCTTTTGTCCAATCTAAACATACCTTCTTTCAGTTTAAAACCATTACCTCTTGTCATGTCACTACAGGTGCTGGTAAAAAGCGTCTCTCTATATTTCTTATAAGCCCCGTTTATATATCTGAAAGGCTGCAATAAGGTCTCCCCACAGCCTTCTCTTCTCCAGGCTGAACAACCCCAGCTGTCGGCCTTTCCTCATAGGAGAGGTGTTTCAGCCCTCTGTCTTAACACTGCTCTTTCATTTCTGATTTTTTATAGTGCATCCAGGTGGCTGAGTTTAAAAATGGATGATCTGAACCAGGAGAAACATCTCTGTGCTAAAAGCATAATTGCTGCACGTGGTGTCTGGGACCTGGAAGACTGAAATGCCTTCATCCGTGCATCCCCCAGGAAATTACCCTGGACTCCTCAGAGACCTGAGCTGAGACCCAGGGCTGTGATTACTGCCTGCCCTTGATGCCTTCTGGCAAAGTGTCTGATCCCCATGCTCTGGTCTCTTCTGCCCCTGCTCCCTGCCCCATGCATGTCTGGTCTGCTAACCCATGTGAAGTCTTGTTTCCCATCCAGGCAGTGCCCAGAGGTTGCCAGGAAGGATTATGGCTTTATTAGACTGGATTATAAAACCCAAACCGTGCAGATCCTCTGCACCCTCTCTCTTCTCCCCCATGCAGCTTCGCTGCTCTGAGGTCTGTGTCTGTGCTCATTAGCTTTGCAGCCGAACATTTCTGAGCTCTGCAGGGAAGAGATGATAGACAGGCTAATAGTTGTGGAGCAGTCTGTGACATTAGGAAACCACTTCAAGCCCAGGCTGTATGTACCTGTGTCCTCACTGCATGGAGCTGGAGACACCAGGTCTTACGAAAGGGATGTGTACCCAGGGTGTCAGGACTATTGCCAGGGAAGGGATGGTGTCACGCATGGGGTATGTGCTGCTTTTCAAAGGTGCTTTTGAGCTGGGATCTGTGATGGGATGGGAGCTGAGGCACTGGGCTCCAGATCTGGGGCAACTTGAGGGAAATGAGGCTGGGAGTGGTTGAGGAAGCCTGGTGCTCAGTAGGACCAGCTCAGGCGTGAGCCCCAGGGCCAAGGTCGGGAGGGGGCAGGATCCCAGGGGAAAGAGGGTACACATTGCCTTGTTGTGAGGAATTCACATGGCAGCACTGGAGAAAAGGGAATAGATGGGATTTTAAAACTAACACTGAAAAATACCAGAAAAAAATAGAGAAGAGATGGGGACAGCCACAGGGAAGGCAACTATTGCAGGAAACTGTAGAGGAGATGCAATTCTGTAATCCAGTATAGGCAAAGAATGGTCATGCCATTGCTGTATCCATCTGTGATTGATCTAGGATGCTTACACAGTGGAAGCTTTCCCAACTCCTGCTAGAAAGGAAACACCAGTAGTAATTCAGCCCCAGAAATGTATCTGTTAACAAAACAAAATAATCCCTCTTCTTCCCCAAGGACTGGTGTGGGAAAGAAGGAGAGTGGGTCTGTTTAAGGGTTTTAGAAGGAAGGGTGTATGGGAAATGCTGTATCCTTTAAAGGAATTATTTGTGTCTCAGCTTCACTGAAATTGCGAGAGGTCACTGTACCCCCAAATGGGAGATGTGGCAATGTGTGGTGGAGCAGGTACAGTGGGTCTCTGTTGTCTAAGAGTTGTCTCCTTTTTTATGTATTTTTTCTGTTGAAGTTACATGAGACCAGCTTGTTCTGCTGAAACAACATGTCAGTGATTGATTTATTGATGTTTTCATTGTCAAAACTTTATCTTGAAGATCCCCCCCCCCCCTTTCTTCAGTTNTCTTCAGTTGGGTGTGCCAACAGGCACAGCTGAGGAGAACTAAGCTCCTGGCGTGCCCTTGAGCTTGCTGTGCAATGAAAGAGCATCCTGATGGATGCCAGACAAAAGGACTAATAAAATAATCTATCCTAATCATTTTACCCTCGGTGAAACTTGCCAGTAACTGCTGAGCAAATCATAATGTGACTGAATAAAACTGTCATGTGAGGTCTTGAAATCATGACTGGGAATTGAGGAATCTACTGTGTCCTCAGGAAAGCTGGTTCAAAGCATAATTACTATTGATGAGAAATACTTCCTTTCTGAAACCCACGTTCTTGTTACTGCTCAAAGCTGTAAGATCTTACGCCTTTTTTCCCCCACTGGTCGATTACAGCAGCTCTTGGTCAGGGTGGCTATCAAGTGGCTCCTCAGCTTTCTCCCAGTAGACAGCTTTCTCCAGCATCTTGCTCCAGGGAAGGCTTTTGAAGCCTCCAGTCTGCCCTGGGGCTGTCTTCTGAATGGCTCCCAGTTGTCCACACCCTTTCATCCCTTTGCTGCTGCGACTGGGCACAGTGAGTGGGTTCAGTCTGAAATAATGATATCGCATTTAGATACCCAGACACAGGTCTCTCTCATATCGGATGGCTTAACTCAGTTGCCTAAATATGGATGTTGGTGCCATTTGAGAGGCTCCAGTGGGGCTGAGACGTGTGGCTAGCGGGGGTGACATGGGAGGTATGAAAGAGCTTTAGGGATCAGCGAGAGCAGGCAGGATGCTTTAGGATGTCTTAGTGCCTCAGTGCCTACGCACCCCACCCATGGGAAGACACCTGCCTTTGGGCAGCTGAATCCTGAACTGAGCCCCCCCCAGGGCTGCCCCATGGATGCTCTCCCACGCAATGCAGGAGGGAAGCAGTGCTGCCTCCAGATATGAGCCCTCTGCCTATGCAGTGGAGGACCTGGTTTGCCCTCTGACCGCAGGTTAGCCTGGGCTGCTGATGGAGCTGCTGTGTACCATCACCCAGGAGGCCCTCTCTGCAGGGGCAGTCCAGCCTTTCATAGATGTGATCTTCAGTTTTCTTCCCTAGTGCCTGATTGTGAATTTAGGCTCATTAACACCAACGACAGAGTAAGACAGACTGCTTTTAATCTCATTATTCACCACCCACCATATCTACCACGTGAAAACTTTGCAGACAATCTCAGGACACTGAGCTGGTAATGATATGCCCCTACAATGACTTTCTAAAGTCTATCAGTTAACCAGTTTTAATCCTCACAGTGTCACAAAGCAGTAAATCAAATGTGCCCTTATAAAACAAGGGATTTTGTTTGATCAGCATGACTGTACTGTCGTAAGGATAATGGATGCCAATCTTTTTTTTTTGTCCCCTATATCCCCATACCTGTATTAAATGCCTTTATGTCGTTTAATATCAGACTTGCATCAATTTATCCACCTGTTGTTATCCCTTTGAATGCAAGTACAATACAAAACTATTTGTCCGTGTTTTCATGGTCCCCTGAGTGCTGCGGCCACTCACCTCTACCTTTCTAACTTCCATTTTACCTCTTTTTTTCCCCAGTTGCAATTCCTAGGGTCAATTACTGCCTTCATACGTAGGCATATGCCTATCTCATCTTTCACTTACTTGAGTGTATTCAGGATCTTTCTTTCTGCTGCCTGTTTGTTCACAGGGACTGATCAGGTGAACAGTCCCTTGCACCTTGTCCTATCACCATGGGGTCACTGCTAGACCCCACAATGAAATTTGCCCTGGCAGACCAACAGGACATGGTATGGAAGGAGCCTGCTTTTCCCAGTCCCTTTTTTGGCATAATTGCAATTGAACCCTGTCAAATACTGAACCTTCTCAGGCTCTGCAGGGAAGTGTCTGGCAGATGCCAACAGAAAAATGTGCAATGATAAATCTCCCTGTTTCTCTGCCCTGCTGGAAAAGCGCAGATGTCAAGGGCATCTGGAGCAAAACAGGGCCAAAATGCTGTACTATCGCAAAGACAAGAGGCAGGATCCTTTCTCAATCCTTTCACGCCAGTCTTGACTAGGTGATTTCTTGGGGCAGGGGTGGCAGCATACACCAGAAAGTCTGGTGGTAGGAGGTGTCCACTTTGTTGAAGATAATCTACACCTTCCAGGGGAAATAATTTCTCTGCTGGGGGTGAAAAGGTCGTTGGGAGCAGGTAGAGCACAGTTTGGGGTACCTAGGACCCAGGACTTCCCTGCAGATTAGTAAGGTTTGGGTAATAACCAAGCTGCCCGCCACTAACCCAGTTAAGAAAAATGATTTGCAATCTTGCCTTTGTCTCCTCAGTTATTGACTTTCATGGTTTGATGTTGTTTTTCTTTGCAACCATTCAGAAGTACAGTGGGTTTCCTGGCTGCTTTGCTAAGATGGCAAGCTTGTTTTCTGGAGCAAGAGGGAAAGGGTAGCTCAGACCGCTTGGTGCGCGCGGTAGCATTGAGTGCGATGCTTCAGAAACGCTGCTAAGCAAGAGCCCTGCTCAACATAAACAACATGAGCCTGCCCAGAAACAAGGGACCTGGGGCTGCCTTCCTCACATATGCAATTTTAGATGAGTAAGTGCTGAGGAACGTAACCCCAAGGAAAGTTCGCTGAACTATTAATCCACAGTGATTGACAGGCTGCTAGAGCAGGAATGACCTGTAATTTTCCATGTGTGGCAAGAGATCAGCCACATTCTCTGTGATCAGAGTACAGGAGCCAAGACCAAAACCTGCTTGAGGCAAGTCAACGGTGGGCCAAAAGTCTTCTGCTGGTGCCATTGTTGCCTTCTGCTGCAGGAAACAAGGTGATGCTTCCAGAAAGGAAGAGTGAAGACCTTCTTGAGCACACATATGAATGCAGTGCCAGGTCTCACTACTTGAGCTCCACATGTGCTCATAGATGCTGAGGAAGGCATCAAAATCAGCTGTGCCCTTGCGCATTACTGACCACTGATGGCCAGCAAGTGGAGCTGACTGGAAAGCTTAATTTTTCCAGCTCTCGAAAGTCTTTTAATGCTGGTTCCTCTACCTGGCACTCATGGGACTGTCTCTGAAGCGTTGTGCCCAGCTTCATGAACAGCAAAAAACACCAAATCCACTTACACCATTATAACCCCATATGTGGTCATATATTACCTTCAGATTTTGTCCTGAGAATTGTAAATGGTAGGTAAAGACTAGGTGAGAAAAATGCTTTAAAAAAACATGGTTTAAAAAAGCATGGTTTAAATCCCTCTCAGTGTGTGGGAGGCTAAGAATGTGAGGACTTTGCTTTTCAACAGCTGCTCATTACCTCTAGCGAGGCTGGTCATCAGGTAAGTGGGTTGCTAATGATAGTGTTCTCAGCTCCGCAAATTAATGGGCTGCATTGGCAAACGTAATATCCAGCTAGAATCAAGCTAATAAAGATTTTTGCTTTGTTCTGCTCTAGATTTCTCAGTGAAACAGTCTGTTAAGGTGTCTTGGCTCAACAGGCAGAGCTCTGCAGCTCATTTTTTGTGAAGTCTTCCCTTGACTTATAAACCCTGCAGCGAGTGGAGGGCAACCACTTCTAAACAGGGAGGCAAACTGTTGGGTAAATTTTTTGTTCAAACTGTTGAAGTTTTGGTCTAGTCCTTACAGCTCGGATCAGTTCTGGGGAGATGTGGAGCATCCTTCTCCTCAGCACAGCTGGGTGAGCATGCGAGGAAGCGCTGAGGGATACCTCCAGGCTCAGAGAAACTGGCGGCCGTTGAGACACTACTTGTCGCCTCGGCAGTATTAGCTGATGGCTGCCTCCTCCTGCTCATCTACCCTGTCTCACCTTATATTTAGAGTATTTAGATTTCTTTTTGCTGCATGTGAAACTCAGGCTTTGGGATTTCCAGGCCTAAGCAGAGACCCTCTAGCATGATGCTTTATACAAATACCAACCCTGCCAGACTGAGCAACAGGTGAGGATTTCGGGTTTTGGCACAGATGAACATGGCTGGATGAGGCCATGCAAACAAACCACCTTCCTCAAATCAGGGGAAAATGGTCAGCAAATGCTGTGTCCTCAGCTAGTGATGAGTCAACCCATGTCTCCCATGAAGTTATCCTTACCAACTTTCATCAGTTAGACCAGTTGCTGCAGTGGTGGGAGGCTGTCAGCAACCTGGAGTCACTGTCTATCTGTCCTGTAGGCAATCTGCATTAAAATGGAAGATAACCAGTCCTCTGAGCAAGGAAGAGCCTGCCCTGACCGTTCCCTAGTGCCAGCCGGTAGGTCAGCTGAGAGCCAAAGCAGTACCCATCATGATGAAGCAGAGGTGGGATGGGACATGAGGCTGGTAGGCTATGCCTCGTGAGAAGGGGCTTTGCGGTGCTGGCCCTGAGGGTACCACAAGAGCAGTAACCGAGGCAGAGGCTGTGGCTGAGCTCCACCTGCAGCTGATGAGACTGAGGCTGATGATACCAGAGTGCTGGGGTCAGTCCTCTGGCTGAGACCGCAGGGTGTACGGGAGGTCTGGAGCGGGACCTGTGCGAATGGCATGGTTACACAACACCCCACATCTGCCTCGCCCAGCTGCCTCGGGCTGCTCTTACTTCCACATTTCTGAGTGTCTGAATTCCTGTAAACAAAGATGGCATGAAACTAATTAGAGTTTGGGGATTTCTTTTTTTTTTTTAAACACATAGTACCCCACTCTGGGCCAGAAGTCAGAAAAGCAGAGCATCCTTTCAAAGAGAGGGCACTAGCCAGCTGACATCCCCTGGTGCAATGCTGAGTGCTGGCGCTGCAAAGGTGCCTTGAACCTGGCTCTGGCAAAGGAGATGGCTTGAAAATGCTTGTCCTGAAATGCAGTTGCATAAACCTTGGGGATGTGCCTTCCAGAACAAATGTAATTGGGTTAAACTGCTATAATGGGAAAATTCAATGTGAATACTCATTCCCAAACACCATTTTGCTGCAGCTACAGCAATAATGAGGTGCAACCTGCTTCCTTGCAGGCCCTCTCTGTGCTCTGCCTGGTGTTTTCTCTCCCTGCAGAGCCATTGTCCCTGGGGCAGGACTTTGATCCCCTGCCACAGGCTTCCTAGAAGAGTGGCTGAGCTGCAGTGATAGCACGACCATTGCATCATGACAGCCCTTGGCAGCAGTCCAGGGCTTGTGGGGCTGGTGGCTTTGGGGTCCTTTATTGGGGAGGGAGGGTAATTGAGTTTGGCCTGGCGGGGAGGGTGCTGGTGTAGCTCTCTGCCAGACCTCCCAGCAGCTGGCAGGAGATAGTAGGGCACTATGTGGGTGCCGCCAAGCCTTTTGGGAGCTGCCTGCCACTCCTGCCCCTGGGACCCACTTTCCTGCAGCAGAGCAGGAGCATGTCCATGTCTGTCCAGGCTGCCTGCTAGGATGGGGTTTTGCAGTGTTCACTCTCCTGGGATGGAGATGTGTATTTAGATTTGTATATTGGGATGTATATTTAGACCAGAAGGTCCCACAGAACATCTCCTGGGTGGGTGCCTGCATCAGCCTGATGTCCTAAATAGGACCAATAAACACCAGAAGCCTCTGCTGTCTCTGCTGGCCATTTCTGATGTGTCCCAGCTGAGGAAAACTCAGACCCAGATTTGTGACCTTGACACTGACCTGCTGAAATGAATAATCAGCTTGAATTTACAGTGTCAGAAGGTGATGCCAGAGCGGACTACTCTTGTTTTTCTTCCAAATCTACTGATCACAGCAGTCAATTTAACATAGTATCATTATACAGCTGAAAGGACCGTATTGACTCCCCTGAGGGGTGGGTTTTCTGCTGCCCTCCTGCACTGCCTGCTTCTCTTCCAGCCAAGCACAGTGCAGTTGCTGGGCCGCGCATCGTCCCAGCTCCCGGGAGCACGTGCTCAGATGGCAGTGCCCGCTGCGTGTCATACAAGGGCACTGTGCATCCTGCATGGCAGAAGAACTTCCAAGTCTCACTAAACTCCTGGTTTCATTAAAAATGCTTCAGGGAAAACATTTTGGTTGACAAGAGCAGAACCTTTGCGGAGTTTGGATGAGGGAAATGGTGCTGTTCAAATAAAGGCAATTTAATTAATACAAAATAAATGCTGGCTTAGAAGATGAATATTCACCTCTTCTTCATACCTGTGCTGTCCCTTTCTTGTGCTATTTGTTTAAAACATGTAGAACCAGGTGACACACGGAGTCAGTTTCTCTAGGAAGCCAATTTGTCTCCAAAGGCAGGAATCAACGTGGAAAGTGAAAATGAATGGGCAGGTAGCGGGGACCAGAGGAGCGCGAGACAGGGCCGGGGGCAACGGGGCATTTCCAGATCTCTACTTTGACCCAGATTATGGCCATTCCCGTATCTGGAAACAAGCTTTCTGCATCCCTATTGCATCCCGAATCTTTTAAAGCCAGGCGTAACGCGGGGGGCCCGCAGCCAAACCCCTCTTTGCCGGGGCGGCGGCTGCGTTTCTCCCGCGCCCCTCGGCGCTGCCCCGCGGCGAACTCCGCCC
>VZTV01051915.1:0-41417 GCA_013400875.1 Anhinga rufa
CTTTCCCTGAGCGTCAATTGTTGTAGTGCCTTTCACATTCTTTGATCAAAGTTTCAGACTGGAATCTTATCATACTTCAGTCATGTCATACTGTAGAAAATGCACTTCAAAAATACTAATGTGCTCTCCTGTGCGTGTGAGTCCTAGCAGTTACATCTATCTGTGTCTGCTTGGGGAGGTTAATGCAAGATTTGGCTGATAAATATAATTTAGACAGCAGAACCATAGCCACCCAATGCACATATGAACAGACAACTTCACAGTGCTCGTGCGTTTGACAGCTGGAATTTCTTTTTGAGACATTTTTTTATTTATAACGGTTTGGATTATTCTGTCCTTTTATGTCTGTAATAATGAGTAATTTCTGATATCTGTCCTTCAGAGGAATTTTCTTTTGTCCCTGCCCATGGATACTTCACACAGGATATGGAGGTATCACCTCCTCAAATGATTCAGAATACAGAAATTGCCAAGCAGAACAGTAGCGCAGCTACTTGGGTACCCTTTTCTTTGGCAGTAGACTGTGCCAGATGCTGCACAAGAAAATAATTTGTTCCAAACCTCATCTGGGAACAAGCCTATGCCCTGAAGTTCATTGTTTTCACATGTGTCCTCTGAAATGTCGCATTTGCTTTTTCCACTTACCGTTTTAGAGTTGTGTCAGCTCTGTAAATCATCTTTGCTCATCTGAGTTTCAGGTTTTTTTTAATAGCCTGTGTTTTTCATAGTTTGCACCCTTGATAACCTTGAATATTTTTTGTTGGTTTTTAAAGTGGTTGGTGTCTTAGCAGTGATAGTTTCCTACAACAAAGGTCAAGCTTTTACAGTGAGTGTTTCTCTTCTGCGCACATAACACTTAATATGAAAAAGCTTTTCTGTATGCTGACGTGTTTCCATGTTAAGAAATATGGAAGGCCTAAGACATTTCTTGGTAGCGAATCCTTTAAGCATTTATGCTATTTATTTAGACAACTATGCTTTTACTTTCAAAGAATTTGCACTTCTTGCATTTTTTCCAAAAATTCAAGTGAATATTTTACACTAAATGTAGTTTTAAAAGTTACTTTTGCACTGGTGAAATTGTAACTTGTTCTTCATATTTCATTGCAACCCCACAATTGCAAGAGAAATGTGACCAGAAACAAACCAAGAAAGTTGAATCAACCCAGTTGACTTATACAGTTTTACCTTAGGGTTTTCCATCTGGAGTGTCCGTCTCTTGCCATTGCTAAGGAGGGAGTCAGGGGGACTTTTGTCCTAAATTAGGAGGGATGTCTGTGCTCAAGCGTCCAGTGCTTTGGACATCAAAATGATTTAATGATTTCTTTATACGAAATAAACAAAATATGTGAAAACAACAGGAAATCAGTGTTGCTAAGAGACTCTGCATGGCAGATTTCACCAAAGGGAAGTTTGGGGAAATTACAATCATATGAGAGAACAGTCATTGGTTTGCATTTGTAGCAAATGTTATCAGATACTCTCTCAGTATAATATCATAAATAATATATGTTTAAAAATAGGTGTGCTTAAAATTAACATTTGACTGCCTAATAAAAGTCAAGTCACTTCCAGTTTGGCATATTGGCTGTATCAATATGGCCAGTTTCTTCTGGAGACCTACATGGGTGGTTTTTTTAAATCTGTTGAGAAGTTTCAATGCTTGCCCTAAGAGTCTCTTTTCTCACTAGATTAAATATTGAGAAATAAAACAAAATATGTAAATATAGTATACCCAAAAGCAAAAAATTAATTTCCAACACAGATGGGTTTCAGGAGGTCCGCTGCCAAAGATTTTAAAATTCTTGTGCCAGGGGGCAATTTGCTTGCAATAGAAGAAAATGTATCCAATTACCCTTATGAAATAATGAGTTTTGCTCCCTAATCAGCCATTTGATGGGGTATTTGAAGTGAAGGTGCAAGCTATGGCTATCTGTTTCTCATACTCTTGAGAGAATGATAGGTTCAGTGTGTGTTGTTTCCCTATGTCCCCAAAATATGAGGAAAATTAGTAATAAGGATCATAACTTTACCAACATTACGCTGCAGGTAAAAATTAGGAACAGGTTTTTTTCTATATGTGCTATACAGTCATTAAAAATTAACTTGAACAGACAAGATGATACATGTTACAAGGAAAGTTTCACTCCATCCCAGAATCTTCTGGATTCTCTTACTGCAGTCAGTCCTGTTCAGTTCAATACCAGACTTCCCTGCAGTCGGGGAACAGTGGCAATGCAACAGAAGTGTTTACATGGGTAAAGGCGTTCGGTGGGTGTGTGAATAACACCTGATGCGTTCTGGGTCTTCCCATCCCTCGATGAAATGATTCTTGCTTGGCTTCTCTGTTGCTCATCTATATCAAACTCAGGACATTCCCATGCAAGTAGAGGTTCTTTATAAGTTTATTCTGCTAGCAGATGTGTAAGTGAAGCTGCCTTCACACTGTAAGTCTATGTCTCTCTTAGCTCAACACCCCTGCTGGTACTATGATTTTTAGTACTTTGCGCCTGACATTAAACTCCATTTTTAAAAGTAATGTATCAGTCCTTCTGTTGAAAAGCCATAAATATGGAATGTGATCATGTAATATAAAAAAAGTTTCCATATTGATTTCTTTGTAGAAATCATAAATTGCCCACGCTACAGCTTTGCACAGACTGGAGAAAAGCACAGAGCAATGGTAGCTTTGGAGAAGATGCTTGTCAAGCTGCTACCAACACCAACAGTCCCAGAGCTGCAGCTGGTAGATACTTACCTGCCTGTTCTACTTGTGGGATGAGAAACATCACTCAGGAGTATCTATGTCCTAATAGCACCTCTGATTTTGAATCCTGCAGGGGGCCTGATCAAACTAATTAGACTTTCCTTCTTTAATTTTACCTATCTATCAAGCATTGTCATTCAGCATGAGTCTCATGGGAATTTTGTGACTGTTAATTAGCAAAACATTGTGGAATCAGAAAGGACTCAACAACAGTGAGGAGAAAAACATAAAGAAAAAAGAACAGAACTGGGAGCAGAAGAAAAGAGCACAGAAGAGGGACAGAAATCAAATATATGAGAGGGCCCAAGGTGAAAGGACAAGTGGAGCGCAGAGGGCAGCGTAATTCTGATAGAAGTTGAATGAGACACCAAAAGAGATTTGTTTTTCAAGTAAAGACTTAACTCACTGGGCAGAAATAAAGGAAGAGACAGTGTTGTACTGGTGGTCTGAATGAGCTCAGAAGATTTCAAGTACTTTAAGGTTTGAACAGTTTATTATTATTCTTTGTCAAACAGTTTTCTACAATGATGTTACTTTGCCTCATTTTGCTGTGCTGATGTGCTTGAGTATTCTGCTTATTCTAAAATAATTGCAGAAAAATGGAATAGGAAGCAGACCTAAAAGCACAATATACTTAAATGTTTCCCATTGTATAATGTTTCATACAGGTAGGCCCTAAATCTCTGTATTTGTTTAAACCAATGATTTAGTTTGGAATTTTATTCCCTCCTTCCTCCCGCATTCCTCCTGCTCCGATTTAATTTCATAGAAAAGGTCTCCTACATCTTTAATATTGATCATTGCTGGAAAAATAAATGTGGTAGATAGATTAAAATAGCTGGTGAGTGCCAGAGCTCAGACAGTTGTCTCAGACAAGCATTAAAAAGTTGAGAAGGAAATCCTTTCTTTTATTAAACTCCCATAGGATACAGGTGATCCAGAGTATGTGTTGGAACCTTTCAAGTCTACAAAAATACTGCAGAAACCAATGAGAACTGGTTATTCGGTACTTAGCTTAAAGAATGATTTCTTGTATATTTGTTTATAGTTCAATTTGTCATTTCATTGAGTCTACTGGCAAGATGATTTAAGAGTCTGACAAACACATTAGCCTCAATAACAATTTCCTCAAATTCCTTTTTCAAGCCTCTCTCTTTGATAAGACTAGAACACATAGTAAATCTTGTTTCATTTTGATTTTTCTTAACTCACCCTCTAAACTTGATTCATTTATTTTTGTCTGAACCTAATAGGGCAGACTCTGTTGAAAGATGACTGGGGTAGTTATCTAAACAGACAGAAAAAATTTCAAGTTTCACCTCACTAGGCTCACTAGGCGTCTGTCCAGGTGATAGTCAGAAACAAAATTTCCTTTGATGAACAGAAACAACGGACTCTCAAGCCAATTTTAGGGAGTGAATACTTGTAGTGTTTAAAAAGGCAAATTATCAATGCCATAAAATGTACTTGACTTAAATATTATAAGATCTCAAAGAAAAAACTACTAACCTCATTCAAAAACTTTCTCTGTTCCATTAACCACCTCCCTTCTCTTGATCTGGATTTTACCAATGTAAGCTATAAGCAGTTTATGAAATCATTTGTAACCCTAACTTGCATGTGTGGAGTACATCTTCCATTCTTTTTACGTTGTTTAAGCTATGTGAAAGCTGAATATATGAATTCCAAAATGTTTGTCAAATCCATTACTTCATCTATATGTGTGCCTGTCCCCAAATGGGTCCAGTTCTGACCCCCTCAACATTCACAGAAGAGAAGCAAGAATAAGAACTTTCTGGAACTGAATTTGGCTGGAAATGAAATGTAAAAAAAAAAGCCCAGATGCAATCAGTAAAAGAATTAAGCACTGGAAGAACTTTTCTCATACTAGTTTTAAATCAAGACCAGAAAATTTTTGTAAAGCATTTTGTATTCACAAAACAAACAAACAAAAAATATTCAAGGAATCCAGTGGTATGTGTTGTTCAGGAAGTCAAAATAGATGATTGCAGTGGCTCCCTTTCTTTAAAATCTGTCATTTTAGAAAATGTACCAAAGATTTTGAAATCAAAAGAATTAGGTAAATGATTGTTATATAGGAACCGAAATAAGTAGACATCCAATGGAAAAGTTTACTTGTTTGTGAGACATTTTTCAGGAAAATTTGAGCTGTGCTGGAGAAAACCTTTCAGACTTCCCAGAGACAGTCCATTCTGTGAGTGCCCCACCTTCCCACATATAAACTGAACTGCTACAGCCTGTATTTCTGTTAGGATTCAGGGCAGCTAGTGATAGTCCGTTAATCTGCCCTTGTCATAGCGAATTATTATGAAGTTCACATAGTAGTATATGGTTCAAAAAGGTTTTGCTCTAAGAGAAAGTGGGTAGTCTTGCATAGCTCCCTTTGCTAATAAAATTGTCATTGGCTGGTGAAAGATTAAAGATCATCCTCCTACGCTTGGTCTGCAAAAGAACATTGTATTTTCCTATATGGAATATGTTTTAACTGGAGTGCAAGAAGGCTCGTCCTCCTTCATACAGTGACGATTATTTCATGTATGTCCTTACAACATTCCTTTCTTCTTGTGGAATCAAATTTGACCTTAATTTGGCTCCTAGAGATAACATTATAAAATATGCATTCGATAGCAGGTATTTATAATATGAACTGCTAAAATTTAAAGACAGTAAAGCAGATGGCATGAGATTATTTGCTAAGTTTTCATCTGCTAATTTGAAAAGATCTTCATTCAAACCTCCTCTGCATGCAGAAATCGGATTCGGTACCGCAGCTAGATCATATAACAAATTTCCATGGATGATGCTAGAAAGATGCTATACAACTCAATAACAGGACTCATTTGAAACACTAGTAGTCAGCCTCTGCGTCTGAAATACATGCCTCTCAAGCGTAACATGTTCAGCATTACACTGGAGTGAGAATATACGCTACCAAGCTTAGAGACAGAAGTGGTGTAATCTACTCACATGGGTAATGTGAGAAATAATTATTTAATGCTCATGAAGCAGACAGAAAATTAAAAGTGCTATAGAATGGTTGCTATTAAAAAGCTTTACAATTTGACTTTGCAATTAGCTTACGTTATCACAGTATTCCCCTTTTACGCAGTATAGGAACATCTAGGGAATACTACAAATCCAGGAATACAGCAATGGCATTAATTACTTGCAAATGTAATTAAGAAAAACAATACTGATGTTCTCTGATGATCATGAAGTACCTATTTACTAGAGCAAGTAGAATTTAGGACTGAAAAGGCTGCATTTTAGAATATGATTTTATATGTCCATTATAAATGATGTTACAAGATCTTACATTTCAGACATTTCTGATTGCCTTTCTGTAGATGGGAATGATCATATTAGGAAATGTTGGCCTCATTTAAAGCAGCATTGAAATACCCTTTGACTTTACTAGACAAAGTTTTATCCTTAGTCACTTGCCAAAAGCTGTAGAGGGAGTAACTGTCATAGAAGAGACAGAATCAGAACTCATGAGTATTCTGGTTAGTGCTGTGCAGAATGTTTTCAGTGTAATTCAGAATTCTTTAAAATATTCCAGTTATCAAGCAAAGACCTGAAAGAAGATGGATTTTGAAATTTATCTTACTACAGGAATGCATGACATCTTAAAAAATATTCATGTTTTGATACAAAAACTTTGATGTCACTTTTTACCTTTTTATTCTTCTACGATTTCATTTCTAAGCAAAACTTGGAAGCCTGGAGTGAAATAAGATCTTAGTGATTTTCACATCGTTCAGCCTTTAGTTCATTTATGCAATTACTTGACCATGGCTTTTTCTTATTTTAAACAGACTCAGAGCCCTGCACTTCAGTTCACAGTTTTTCTAAGTGAGTATTTACCTTCATTTTTACATTTTTTTATTCCATCACCACCCAGTACAAACCAGCAAATTCAAGATAACTATGCTGCACATGTGCTTTGTGATACAATCCGGGGATTGCACAGTGGAAGATAAATCTGTAGGATTTGTACATATTGTGTGCTGTATAGTCCAAACAGGAGTCCACTAATTTTATTATTATTTTTTTCAAGAAATTGAGCTGTACAATTAATTTTACAAGGACAGAAAAGTATCCTGCGAACACAGGGTTAACATTTCATAGGAAAGGTTTGGCTGGCACCCTAAGTAGTAAAATACAAATATAAATGCAACTTAAGGAGCCCAGGGTTGTGGGAGGAAGGGGGAACAAGCATGAATTACTTTTGTATTTTTAGATGGTAGTATTCATAGTTATTTCTGCAATGCTAGGAGCCTTTGAAACATTTGGAGTAACTCTATTGACGTTTCGCTGGTATTGCCAAGGCCCAGGCGCAGCTGCTTGGATGCTGTAACGCACTAACAATGCCATTTCTCTCTCAGCAGTTTCCTGCTTTGCAAAATTTCTGTGCATATTTCTTTGGGGTGATGTTTCTTTGCATCGATCCAACTTCCAATGGCTTCTAACAACTTCTTTACCAGAGGTTGCCAGGCAGGATTAGGGCTTGTTGTTAAGGCCATGGCACAGCCTTCAGAGCTTGTCTGAGGCCTCTAACTGCCAGGAAATGTTTCTGAGAGCATTAGCTGATGTGGAGGAGTAGGAAGGTCAAAGGCTGTAGTGGTGCGTTGGTGGGAGTGGGTAAGCCATTTGCTTCTCAGTGTGTGACCCCCCGTAATCTCTTCGATATTTGCAGTGGTGGTATGGATGGATATGGGACTCATTCATCTAAACATGGTCCACATACATGTAACTACGCTCCCAGCAACTTGTACTGTTTTATGAATTAATTTAAACATTTTAGTAACACCGTCTAATAATATACAGGTTCCCATCATATTTAGAGCATTAAATTGCAGATGAGAATTCCTCGGAGAGACACAGTGCTTTGTGCCAGGGAGGCTGCGTATCCCTTTGCTGCTCAGGGAGGAAAAAGCTCTGCTCAATGTACTGTATTGCTGTAGCTTGACTTCACTGTGCTTGCTCAAGAATTAATGTGCAATACTTTCTAGGACCAGTAGCAAGTTCATTTAAGTAGGTCTCCATTTGAAACTTGTCAGAGATCTATGCAGTTCAGTAATACTTAACATATATTGTTAGTGGCTTCTGGTTGTTGAGGAGATTTTTTTGGTTTTTTCACTAAATATAGCGTGTGAAAAGCAGCAATGCTGCCAGTAACAGCAGTATAGCCTAACCTTAGATTAAGTAACAACATGAATACAGGAGAGCGTCAGCATTTTGCATTCTGAGCTAAAATAGTCTTTGCTGTACTTTGTTAAACAGACATTTAAGGTTGTTTTTAACATGACCAAATAAGTAGATATTTTTCAAGAAATCGTTTATGATTTTGACCTCTGCATTTTGGCTCCCATGCTATCCATTTACTTGAATAGCTTGTCATCTCCCCACCCTCTAGACTGTGTGCCAGTTCTTTACTGCAAGCTTTTTAAAACGGATTAAGAATCAGCAATAAGGTCAGGATCTTTCACCAGACCTTTTTTTTTTTACATTGCTGAAAGTAATTAGAAGTTCAAATTTACCTCATGTTATAGTCTGTATTACCACTGATATTTCCTGTTGTCTGGATGGGTTTGGGCGTTTCAGATGCTGCTGTTCAGTACAGAACAATGACTATATTTATTTTAATGATAAATGTCAGCTTCACAACAGGTTTTGATCCTGGTAAAACTATACATATTGATTTGAAAAAAAAAAAAAAAGCATGATGTTAAAAATTCAAAACCCTCAACAAGATTGCAAAACTTTTTAAGAAGCATAGATGCTTTTAATTTTAAATTGCTGCTCATTTTTTTTCTTCTGTGGAGGTGTGCATACATAGGCACAGGATAGGTAAATGAAATAAGAATTGTATTAGTATTTTATAAACACATTACAAAATGTTTTTAATATAAGCTATCTGTAGAATATGTGACACAATATTTATGAGGAGAACAGATGAAGCTGTGGGCTACAGAGCATTAAAAACACAACTGTGAAGTACCACGTCCCACTCACTTGCACCAAGCGGGGTGGGGGTGCGGGGGTGTGTACATACCTACGCACAAATGTGTGCATCTTCCCCGTACAACAGCAGCGAGCCTTGACTTGGGAGGCCTGCAGACACCCCAGCGCAAACACTGGAGAGAGATGCGCCAACCAGCAGGCAACTGCAAAACCGCCCTGGTGGGGAGCGTGCAGATCCTTGTCTGGGGTCCCAGACCTTAAGCAGAACAGTCCTAGCAGAAAAGCTTCCAAATTGATTGCCTTTGTGTTTGACCTGTAGTAATAGCTTGGCAGCTTTTTAAAATCTCATGGGATGCTACTTCCAGCAATGTTTATGGTTTTCAGCTGCTGAAAGCATGTCCATTTATATGTGCCAAGCTGGCTTGCATTTCTTCTATAAATATCCCAATTGCTGTGGGCATCACCCCTATTGTTATTTATTTAGTACACTCTGTAAGTAGCACCAGCATTTACACACCATAAATTCCTCTGCTTTGATTGCATTATAAATAATCAGTATTTCATTATCAGGTTTTTATCACATGTTAACCCATGAAAAAAGTAGCTTTCTCTCTTTCAAGTAATCACAATATTTTAAGGTATTTTAATTTTTCAAGTAAGCACATTAGCTAACGTAGCTACAGATATAAAGTGTTTATTTCATGGTAAAAATTAGGAATAATGGAATAGCATATAGTAACGATTTGCAAATATTGTATTAAAGAGCGTTTTGGCTCAAGGATTTTGCTATTCTTGAGTCAAGCAAAGTGTTGACCATTTATTTCTTCATTTGTTTTGTCTGAGATTCTTATTAACTGTTAAATGTTAGACAGGACATTTACAACAAGTAATAAAGAGAGGTACAAATTTGAATTTAATCGGAAACCCTCCCAGCAATTTGGCTACATGTAACTTACTGCCTTAGGAATCCCTAAGACAAAATGAAAATGAAACATTGCTTTGTGATCTGCTCAGTCTTCCAAAACTTTTGGATAAGTCTTAAAGTATGTTATTTCACAGCTGCCTTAAGGGAAAAGAAGCAGTTTTCAGATACCCTGGAAGAAAGGTCTGGAGAATCTCTCTAGAGTATTCTGGGAAATACTAAGAAACACTGAAATGAAAAAAAAAATCAAACCTTTTCAGAGGGTTTGAGCTGGTATATAAGACAATACTTGAAGGCACTTCAGCACACCACAGTAAGATCTATAACAATATTAGTTTTTTAAGTTTCAGGTGTGTTCATTTTTTTCCAGTTATTTTATCTTTTTGTTAGTCATACAGATATTTTGATACAAACAGAACCTTTCCTCCTAAACGACCAGCCATTTTTTCCTGTGTCTGCTTACTTTGTAAGATGAAGGGCTGGGGTGAGATGCTGCTGTAGGAAAGAAATCTGAGTAGACCTGAGGAAACTTTGCAGCAAAGAGTTAATTTGCTCAATTTGTTAGTATTAGCTGCCTTGAAATATTTGATTAAGGTTTTATGTGATCAAATTGGCGTCCTCCAGGTTTTTGCAGTTTGATTGTCTTCATCTAATGTTTATTGTTCATAATTAGCTGTTCATTGATGCTAATTAGACACACATTTCTTAAATATTATGGTTTTTTCTTGCTCTGTAAGAATTGCTCATGTACTCCGTTCAGTTTCCCCGAAGTGGATGTAGATGAGTAAGCATTTGCTATCAGTGTGAATTTCTGGGGTTTATTGAAACATACTCCTGAATATTCTCTTTTCAGACTTCACACATACCTTTTGTTGGTTCTGGATATATAGCAGGTACTTAAAGCTGGGCTTACCTTAATTAATAGGATTAGGAAAGCAGACTATGGAATATGTTAGAGACAGAGACAATTACAGAAAGTCAGTAAAGAAACACAAGAGGGGAGTAAGCAAGCGAGGGCAGGGTGAGATCAGTGGCACACTGGCATCTCTTCTGTGGCATCTGCACAGTGTGCATTGTTCTGTGTAATGAGTGAAGGGACTAAAATCCTACGCGGATATAGGAACACTCCCTGAGCTCTGAAGGAAGGTTAAGGTGCGTGAATCAGTGACATACTGTAAGCGAGAAATGGAGTGAGACTGCCTGGTTTTGATGAGAGCATTAGGGTGAAGTGACAGATTGAGCTGATATTACTGAGGTAGGGAAAGCTTTATATCATAAAAGAATGGGTAGACAAGGAGATAAAACAATACTATGCTTTGTGTCAACAAGAAACATGAAATGTGTGAGGAAATGCATGGAATTATAAAAAAGAATGATTGAGTCTTCTCTCCAGCGTGCTAGTCTTTGCATAATTTCTGTTGTTTACTGCTTGTTGCAAGACTTAGGATATATTGTCTTTCTTATGCTTTTCAATATGCTTTATTTGGGCATATGGTGACTTCTTGAAATCTCAGTTCTCCAAACATTTAGTGCTTCGTATGTTGTCTGCAGTGGAAATACTGGCAACAGTAAGCAAGAGGCTTGGGGAATAAGAGAGTCCTAGACTGTGTCCCTGCACTTTAATTTAAAAAGTTCATGCATCTGAGTGTCATTTTTCTTTTATAGCGAGAATCACATTACAATTAAATAACATGCTGCTAGTACTCGAATGACTGTGTGCCGAGAAATAGTGCTGTAATGGTCGCTATGCAATCTGCACGGGTTTTTATTTTATGATTGATAAGATGCATCAAGGTACAGATGTCTCTGGGTACTCATCATAGACGATTAGACCTGGGAATGGTCTCAAGAGATCCTTCAGTTCATTCTTATATGCCAAGATCAACTACACCAAAATTGTTCCTGGATAACATTTGCCTAGCTTTAAGCTCTGTTTAAAAGAAAAAAACAAAACAAACAAACACAAAAAATTTTAAAATCAGATTCTATTAACTTAATTATTAAAAAAAATCATTAAATATATAATGAGGGGACAAGAAAAATAGCTGAAGTGGTTTGTTTTCTTTTAATAACAAACTAACTTGAAAATTCTCCCTTCCTCTTTTCTCCCTCTCTCCTTTGCCCTGCAGTTTTGGACGTCAAATTTCACATATTGTGCTTTTGTATACATATTCTCCTGTGATGTTCTGATATCCTCCATCCAATTTTGATTCATCACACCAGTTATTCTGAAATATTCAGCATTTTATTTCAAGTAAAATGCTATTACTGTTCAGATTTC
This sequence comes from Anhinga rufa, assembly GCA_013400875.1. Lineage (NCBI taxonomy): Eukaryota > Metazoa > Chordata > Aves > Suliformes > Anhingidae > Anhinga > Anhinga rufa. The sequence goes on from VZTV01051915.1 coordinate 11,959, forward strand.
TTGGTATGCCTTTTTTTTTTCTTAAGCTGAATTTTCAACTGGGACTTGCTATATATTATTTTTTCTACAGATCTCCATGAAGTTATTTAGATATTGATAAACATGAATTTAAATATCAAATGAGATACCAAATGCGTGGACAAATGTATGGGCATCCTTATCCTACAAGTGGAACAGGAAGCACCACCCAAAACCAACATTAAATAGCTTCACCATAAGACCCAGTTTTCATATATCCATATCACTCTTTAACTACTCGTGCTGAATTTGTACGTGAAAACTGTCTGCCTCAGTCTGGATGTACTTAAAAAATATCAGCAAAAATACTCACGTGTCCAGAATGAGACAAGGAGAAAATATATTGGTTTGCTCAACTAAAAGATAATCTGACACCTCATAATACTATCCTCAAATATTCCTAGATGTAGGTAGGAGGAAGAGTAGCTGTTATATCCAGGGTATTATTCTTGAATAGTTAATATGAAACTCTGAAAATTAAATCCACTTTAAAACCTTCTGGTAAATTCGGTTTTCTCAGATTTCATTTTTGCAGCAAACTTTGTAGAAGTTTTACTTGCGGTGGGTATGATCCAGCCCTGGAGACAAACAAGACTTTCCGTGCAACTGCAACTTTTGATTGTGTAGGTTTTGCCAGAAGAGAGTTAGAGCACATGAGCAGGAAAACTCTCTCTCCTGTGTCCTCTGTAGCCCCTAAGCAGAGTGGATGAAATAGATGAATTTTCTTATTCTTCACCTGTCCGTAAATATCTGAAACCCAGTGTGGAAGTTTTGGATCCTTTTCCAGAACTGGTCCACAAAGAAGTTTACAGCACTTGTACCCATGCGATGGGTCCCAACACTTATAAGGAAGTGTATGGTTTTAAAGAAGATGGTATGTAATAAGAGAATTTAAGGGGGTTTAGTTGAAAAAAAAAAAAAAAAAGAAAATGCATTCTGGGTCAAAGCAGAAGGCTGATCTATCCCAGTATCCTGTGACAGGTGACTGTCTGCAGGGGGTGCTGAGGCAAAAGCAGAACAGGAGAATATAGTGATGCTCATCTAGAAAACTCTCCAATTCTCCAGCAGTTTATGGCCCAGCAACTTCTGTAGAAAGAAAACTGGTTAGATCCCCATCCCATTTATTTCAGCAGCTGAATCTGAATCAGTGAATGAGGCACGGTGTTGCAGGAAAAAAAAAAAGTCCTCGTAGTTAGTGACCTGGAGAATTGGTTTTCTTCATGTTCCTGATACACAATAATGCTATGCTGGTTACTAAACCCACACTTGATAAGGGGTTTACCTTAGCTGTGTATATTCTAGACACCTGACTTGGGATTGTAATATATACCAGTGCTGAGACCTCACAGCTGCAACTGAAGTAAATTGCTCTGCCTTGGACTTATAAAGTACAATATAACACTAAATCAGATTTTAGATTTCTGGCATTGCATCTGCTGTCTTTAGAATAGGAATAACAATATGCACTTATCTCAGAGAGTTGTTATGAATGTGTTGTGAAGGACCTAAATACTGCATTGATGAGTGCCACAGAAAGGCTCTGATGAAATTAATCATTTAGTCTACAGGGTTTGACTAGCACACAATGAACAAAGCATGACACCAGACAGTAAACAGTGGGGATAAAAACATAATATTGGATAAGCGTCACCAAGTGATTTATTCCCATCTTGTGCACTGATACAGGGCATTTATTTCTGCAGAAATATTAATTTGGGGCTTTATCACAAGGAGACTATGAACTGAATTTGGTATATGAGAATAGCCCATCTGAATCATGATGTTTCCTAATGTAGTTACCCGATCTGAAACTTTAGTAATTTGTGCAGTTTATTTCTAGAAGCAGAATACCTTTGGTTCATCTGACCTTGTGGACCACAGTATCATTTTCTATGCTTTGAAATATGACTATTGCTTATTATTTGAGCTGCTACTTTTATCACCTATAGAAGCAAATCTTTTAAGACTTGAGAGAGCAATGTTATTGGGTGATGATATGGACATGCAAGTCCTGTAAGACCTTACTAGGCAATATAGCAACTTTTACATCATCACTAGCACCAGGTTTTCTTCTCAGTCATGGAAAAAAAAAATAATCCAACCAGAATTAGAAACAGATCAAATTTGAGCAGGAAGATGCAAATTATTCTATGTTATGACTCTATTACAGTCAGGCAGTAGCAGCAGAGGAGAGTATGGTACTCTATCTGTATGTAGACAAGTGACTTTCTTTTGTGAGTCATGCCTGGAAAGGGAATTTAACAACTTACTGGTATTGTCAGTAAAGCAGCATTTTATTGAGTGGGTCTGTTGGCTTTCTCACAGGAGGAGAAGTGTGAATTTCCCAAAGGCCTAGTGATTTGGAAGGCGCTATTTAGATTTATTCTTATCATTATGTTAGACTTGCTCTGCATCATGCAGTCAGGCCCCAGGTAAAATGTGAGCTTTCTGTGGGAAAGTCAGGAGGCTGATGAGCTTATTTTCTGAAATGCTTGCTACTCTGGTGAATAGGAATCTAGAGCTGCAGTATTTATTTTTGTAATGTCAAAAAAAAAAAAACAAAAACCAAACCAAACAAAACAACAACTAAAAAAACCCACCAAACCCCACAACCAAAGACCCAAGAAAACAAGAAAATAAATAAATGTTATGTTAAAGTCCCCAGAAGGTACTAGCCACTGGCTTTACCTCCATTTGCACTGCAGTGTGGAACCTCGCAGGGTTTGCACACCTGGGGTTTGTATGCCTTTCTACCATTTTGAGGCCAAATTCAGTGAGAAGAGATGTGGGTTTTTTTCACAAGAGCACAGATATGTTCAGAAAACAGTATAGAAATTACATATTCACCAGCTAGAATTTTCTACAAAGTTGTAGACATTTCATCTGGGTCACATCTACAGCAAGCATGTAGGTTTGTTTTCAAACTGTGTTAACTAACATTTTTCACTAACACAATGATCAAGAACCTGTAGTGAGTATACAGGACAATTTGTGTTCAAAAGCATACTCAGCTCCTTGGAGTCATAACAATTTTGATAAACTCAAAGAAGCTATTACCAGTCCTTCTAAAATCAACAGTAAAGATTAGCAAAGAGGAAATAATTCCATCACTTTATTTGAAAGATTGTACTTTTAATAATGGAGCTTTCCCTATTGTCTTGTTACTGACATGAATTCAGCGTGATATGCATTTTATAAAAGTAAGTTGTTGAGGCCTGGTTCGAAACCCAGTGAAGTGAACAATAATTTTTATGTTCAACTCATTAGGCTTTGGTCCTTGAGTATTCTTGAAAATCATGTGAAACTCAAAAAAGCATCCTCTTAAATCCTTTTGAACCCTTCGAAGTAAAGTGCATCATCTCCAAAGTTATCTTTCCAGAGCCTAAAGTGTGAACAGCTTCAATCATTATAGCCCAAGTAAAGCCAATGCATATTTGTCTCCCTAGCAAGTTAATGAGGATTTAAGCTGATTTTTTGATGACTGTGAAAATCACATAATTTTTTTGTAAAACTCTGGATTGAATCAGAGCAGCTTGATGCAACGCCTGCTGTTGCTGACTGCTAGTCTCGTAAGCAGCCGTTCACAGCAGAACCAGCTCCTCTACTGAGCAGCCAGAGGAAAGGATGCAAAGAGGATAATGGTACAGCATGAGCGGTATACATTACATATATTACCATGAGGATGGGCAGTCATCTACCTCTGAGATCAATATTGGATGCTATGATCTTGGCCTAAATAAATGCTATTGCATTTCTGCATTCAAATGGATGCAGTGAATATGTTGGACAATCTGCAAAAATATATTATTTGCAAATTTCAATTAGCTATCTCAACCTTTTGTTACTTTGTAATCTAATTCATAGTTTAATCACTGTTATCGAGACTGAGATTTTTATAGGCCTTTAACAGAATGCTGTTATGAGTTTAGTGTGAAAATTATTTTGAAACTTTTGAATCTATGTGGAATCATAATTGTAAACAAATTTTTACATTAATTCTGACAAACACACACCTGCACATGCATGCATATGTACACATATACGTTACAGTATGCATTAACCTAGCCTGCTTATGTCCCCCTCCTTCCTATATACAGTGATAGTTACCTGGTTAGTATATTCCAGAGTTAAAATGAAATGGTTCAAATGTCTAATGGTAATTGCAAACCATTCTTCCTCTCCATAATGTGGAGTACCAGGAATAAATATATTTTCCTTTTTGGTAGTAAACCTATCACGTGGGTCTAGTTAGAAGACCATGCTCTTTGGATTTAATGGCCAATATAATCTCTCTCTATTGATTAAGTACTGTAATGTTGTTGGAGTATCTGAAAAGGCATTCAGTCAGTACCACAGAAGTGTACACATTTTGCATTGCATTTGTCTCAAAGAAATTCTACAGCACTCTGAAATCCTTGGAGTTACTTTATAATTGTAGTAAAACCCTTTCTGCTGCCAAGGAACCTCTATACAGCAATTTCAGTGATTGATGCAGAGAAAGCCGTTGCGCGTTACTGAATGCTGCAATGGTAGTAAATAATTTAAAGTAATTAAACCAGAAAGTGTTTTATTTACAAAATATTAGTGTAGAAAATATTCTTTTATTTACAGTAAAATTTCACTAGTAAAGCCTCACTTCAGCAACTAGTATCTTTTTCTTAGGAAGAAAGAAAAGATGGAGTTATTAGTTTGGTTCTCATAAATTAGGAAGGTGTGCTAACTATTAAAAATTAAGAGTTTCTGTTATCCATCTGAAGTTCCTCCAGCCCAGAAATTATCCACTAGAGCTGAATAACTTAAACATTTTTAAATAAAATTCCTACAGCTAAAACCTGTTGGAACATAGCAATTATAAAAATGATATTAGAATATTGGCAAATATATGTCAGCACACATTGCATGACATCCGCACCACCCTGAGCAGGAAAGGCTTCCCTGTGGACAAATAATTGCCCTGCTAGCAAATAAGCAGGGATTATATCTGTAGAGCTCTCGCTGGCTTTGAAAGAAAATTATTTTAAAAATAAACACAGAACTGCCAGAGCCTATGAGCAAAACACCTTCCTATAGTAAGCTGCTTGGACCTAGTCAGTATTTTCTTTGTTCCTTTACTTTCTTGGCTTTATTTCCCCCTAGACAACTCTTCTTTCACATTCTTAATGGAAAATTATGGGATAATTGAGGAAAGAGGATTTTTAAAATTCTTTTCCTCCTTATTCACCTATCCTGTAGATTTTTCTTTTTATAGGGAGAACAATTTATCAAGACAGACAAAGATTCTCTTCAGTTTCGTTACTATCTGCATAAAGCTGTGCAAGTATTTGTGGTACAGTGATAAAAAGAAAGCAAAATTTGGTCTTGGGGACATACGTTGAGTGAGGATGACAAGGAAAGGCAAAATAAATAGCACAGTACGTGTGGTTGAAACAATTATTTAGATGGCCTGTGTGGTGTGAGTAGGGTGAGTATTGACAAAACTAGTAGGAATAAAGTATTGGAGATATGCCCAGGTAGTTTGCAGAACAACTCAGGGTTTACTTAGCCTGGAGGTGAAAGGCAGATTCAGTTCCCTTTTCTGCCAAAGAGTAGTCCAGTTTTCAGCAGCAACCTCAGGAGAATCTGAATATAGACTATTCCTTGAGAATATGCAGAATGATTCATATTAAGTTGGTTTCAGTTTCTACTGTTTGTACTGTTCTATGTTGTACAAAATACTTAAATATTTAATAAAGCAGAGACTGGGACCATATCCACTAGCTACCACGCAAAGTAAGTCCCAGGGCCACCATTTTTACTTTCATGTTGTAAATTGTGATTTACATTCCTTTGAACTGTTTTTGCTTTTGTTAACTGAGTCAGAAATATTTAATTTAATCTGGATTTTTCTTAATTTGTTTTAGTTTGGTGGGGGAAAAAAATCATTCTGATTTGGTTCAAATTTGCCCTATTTTTCATAACAAGAGGATAACCCTTTATTACTGAAAAGTAATTTCTGAGTTAGAGCCCCTTTTTCCACTATCCAGTCTGACAGTTTAATCCTCATTTTCAGAATTTCTGATTTCAGGTTGCTGCCGTTAAGAGTTAGTACTCCTGCTCAGAATAGGAATAAAAATAGGATACTACTTCTGAACATTGCATTAATGAAACTTGATATATGAACATATAAATCTCTGAATCCCTTTGCACTGTGAAAATAATCTTTATTGTTACATACATACTTCTTTACTTTTACATTTTACTTCTTTACTTAAAAATACTCAATGCTTTTCAGTTTGATGAATCACCAGATCTAAAAGTTTTCTAGTCTTTACAAATCTTTGAAGTCAGTATACATATGTATACATTTGTAAATATTATTGTTTCAAATACCATCTTAATAATGTTCAGTTTTCTTTATTTACTTCATATGTCTAACGACTAGTTCTAAGTCTGCCTAACATACAAAAGTGTAGAATATCTATATTAAGTCTTAGGAAAACATTGGGGAAAACAGACACTTTTCACTAAATAAAACACTTTGCCAATACCTGGAAATTATTTACCTGGACTCAATCCTTTGCCTCTTCCTTTGATTTCATTTTCTCAAGATATATTGTCTCCTGAATATATTTTGGGATCTTGCATTGTAAAATGGACTAGTGCTCCTAAACAATATTTAAAATGACATTTTTATTAAGTTGGCATGAAGCATGTTGCTGAATTGCTTTTAATATGATAATGTTTTGCAGTTACTACGCCATAAGTGCAGCTTGGCAGTTGAGTTTACATGAATATTTCATCCAGAAAGGCCATGAGTTTGTAATTATAAATAGACCTGTTCAGTAGAAAGAGATGGATGATTCTACAGCTACTAATTTTCCAAGGAAATGATAGCTAGTTGAAGACTGAAGGCCAAGACTTCCAAGGGACATCTGCAGATCACTTCAAACAGAATTATAGAGGTCTAGCTACTTTTCATAGTGGATTACTTAGGGTTGGTTATGATGCTCAAATTTTGGTGTCTTGGGTTCTTCAGCTGTTCATTTGCAAAAGTACTGGTTCACCAAGGCGGTAACACCAGGTCTGCCTTCCTCCCTCCTCAACACTTACTTCATTCACCAGCAAGCTCACCCAGTAGCTAGTGAGCTGTTTTAACTATTTAATGCTAATCTCCGTATGGACTTTTATATTCAAGAATAGGGGACTCCAGATGAAAAGTGACACAAATATGAACTTAAATTTTAACTTTCAGAATTTTCCTGTGTTATGAATGACACAAACGTATCATACATATCATCATCATGCAAAAATGCCTGACCTGTCATCATTCCAGGCAGCTCTTGAATTGGAATTAGTGTGGTGGGGCTCCTGGACTAAATGGCTATGCCTTTTTAGATCCCATATGATGTTGCACTGCTGCACATTGATCTGGAAACAGGGACAGGTTTAGGCCAAGCTAACTCATGCATTTTTGTGTCGGGTTCTATGATATATGCCAACAGATAAAAGAGAAAAGGGAATAGAAGCAATAGCAAATGGCAAATACTTCAACTTCACTCCTGCTCATATAAATAAAACAAAATATAATACTTGTAGTTATACAGGGAAAAAAATCTCCTCATTGTTATTGTTTTCTTAAAGTGAAGAAAAAATAATTTTAATTTGTTGAGGAACTATGGATATTTAAATACTATATAAGGATAAAAGTGATAAGAAACCTGAGTGTTCAGTTAGAAATCCTACTGCTACCACTAGAGTAGATGTTGCATCACACATGACATGTTCTGTAGGGTAAATATCTATTGTGTAAATTCTCTGAAACCCCAGTAGTGCATTAAGAAAAAAACTCTTACACTCAAACATCCCATCTTACTTTGGTGCATTTTTAAAATATTCTTAACATTATTTAACTGTGTCGCGTTGTGCTCAGTGGTCAGCATTGCTCCTCTACACCTGGAAATGATAAACCCTACAGCGGCAAAAATGTATTTACATACATGACTGTAATTCATGTTTTTAGTTTTGTTTTATTCCACTAGTACCTTTGATGCCAGATCTTCCAAACAGACTCTGGAATGACTACTTACATGAATTCAGCCCACTGTAGTCAGTGCTACACATCAGCAAAATTAGCCCTGATGCCTTTGGCACATTCCTAAGACTGTCCCTATATTACCTGGTAAAAGAAGTTTAAGTATGTAAGATGTACTGACAGAGTGAAGCAGCATGAATGTGCCACTGTGATTATTGATTGGGGAAAATGATTTATCCAGGCCAATTTTATCTGACAGCTGTGATATTAATTGCTATGGATACATACAATAAGAGATAGGGAAGCTTTATTGTAATGTTGTCCGTTACTATACTATATTTGCCATAAACTACTCAGAATCACAGAATCACAGAATGGCGGGGGCTGGAAGGGACCTCCAGAGACCATCTTGTCCAACCCCCCTGCATGAGCAGGCACACCTAGAGCAGGGGGCACAGGACCGCGTCCAGGCGGGGTGTGAATGGCTCCAGGGAAGGAGACTCCACAGCCTCTCTGGGCAGCCTGGGCCGCTGCTCTGGCACCCGCACAGCAAAGGGGTTTTGCCTCAGATTTCAGTGGAACTTCCCGTGTTCCAGCTTGTGCCCGGTGCCCCTTGTCCTGTCGTCGGGCACCGCTGAGAAGAGCCCAGTCCCACCCTCCTGACACCCGCCCTTCAGATACTGATAAGCACTGAGGAGATCCCCCTCAGCCTTCTCTTCTCCAGGCTGAACAAGCCCAGGTCTCTCAGCCTTTCCTCCCCAGGGAGATGCTCCATCCCCTGAGCATCCTTGTGGCTCTGCGCTGGCCTTGCTCCAGCAGCTCCCTGTCCTTCTGGCACTGGGGGCCCAGCACTGGACACAGCACCCCAGCTGCGGCCTCCCCAGGGCAGAGCAGAGGGGCAGGATGGCCTCCCTCGCCCTGCTGCCCACACTCCTGTTCATGCAGCCCAGGACACCGCTGCCCTTCTTGGCCCCGAGGGCCCAGCGCTGGCTCAGGGGCACTGGCTGCCCACCAGCACTGCCAGGGCCTTCTCAGCAGAGCCGCTTCCCAGCAGGGCAGCCCCAGCCTGTGCTGGTGCCTGGGGTTGTTCCTCCCCAGGGGCAGCACCTTGCACTTGCTCTACTGTGGCTTCCAACTCTCTTAAAGCCTAACATTTTGCCCTTGGTTGTACCTGTGTAATTCCCTAGAAGTTAATGAGCTGTCTTGCATTAGCAGAGAAGTTTCTCTATGGCCATATGTGACCACAGAGAAACGAACAACTGTGGCAAGAACATGCTTACATGTTTTCACATACACATTTTGAAATATTAAAAAAAAATAGAAATATTTATAATATGGAGAAATAAACTAGGAGAGCACTTGGAAAGGAAATGGAGGGAGTATAACAAATGTATGTAAGAGCTATATAAATAAGGAATAAAGAGTTGAGTTGAATTCTCTCTTGAAAGAACTAAACAGGGTACAGAGGTTAGAGGCTAACCTTTCCTCCATTGAAGTTAATGGCAAGGCATCCATTAACTTTAATAGGAGCTAGATTAACCTCAAAAGTACTTAACTGTAGTAGGATAAAAGAATGACATTATGATTATTGGGGAAGAAAAGACAGTGTAGAAGGATGTTGACAGTGTAAATACGTTGGTATGAAATGAAGGGGAAAAAGAATATAAAGTATTTTCAAACATCATTCCTGGTTTTGAAATGGAAGAGAGGAGAAGGGAAGAAAAGAAAGAAGAGCAGGGAGGTTGAGGTTTATGCTGAAGGACAATACATGACAGGAGGAGTAAGATTCAACAGTCTCAGGTTGATGTGTAGCAGAAAATTTCTCTACAAAAACCTCTATTGTAGATTTACATTAAAGGTCAAAGGAAGATTAGTGGACCTACCCCAAGAACTAAAATAGAAAACGTAATTTAAAATATACAAATAATAATTAAAAAAACCCAAACACCTAAGAAAACCCAAACCAAGGACACAAGAATATACAAATTTGCAGCTTAGGCTTTCTTCTGAATTACTGTGCAGTCTTTAGCAAATAACATAACCTCTACCTGTCTTGGATCCCTAACAATATTTATTCATTTCATACATTAAATATTAATGTTTTTCAGTGGTTTGAAAAGCATAGAGTGCTAGAAGAATACTTGTTTATTGTTTGATCATATTCCCAAACCTAGAAGAAAGTTGGACTCTTCAATATTTTTCCTACAGCCAAAGACAGCATGCTGCTATAATGTGAAGTGGAAATAAACAGCATTGTTTTATTCAATTAACTGTTCCCTTCTAGAGGTGCTTTTAATTCATGTGAGTTAATACTGATACAAAATATAAACACAGAAACTTATTTTGCTATTTTCTATCCCAAATAAAAAATTTTGTCCCTTGAGTGAACATCTCAGTAAATGGTTCAGTATCTATATCTATTCAGTTAGATCGATTTTTATACTTCCACTTTTTACTATTTCTTGAATGTTTTTTCTCCTACATCCCCTCTCCATCGAAAGCCCATTTATGCTGAACGTATGATTCCAAAGGCAAAGAGACTTTGCATCCTGTCCCTTTCTCTTGCCTTCTGAATTAATTTCTCAGTGTATGTATGGGCAGATTTTCTTTATCCATAATGAATGTACACTTGATTTAATCTTCTTAGAGTGTCTGTGCTTTCATAAATATGCCTTTTTGTAAATGAAGGATTTTTTCTTAAAGATTTTACTTTTAATTCACTCAGAAAAATGTATTGTGAAAGCAGCCTGTCACAAAAGCTGTAGGAAGGTTTTTTTTTCCTGTTTCTAAATGTTCTTCTCCAAGAAATATTTGCATTAATACAACTGGGAAAATGGTGTCTTAATTTTGACAGACTGGCTGCGTGAGGAAAACAAAACCAGTTATCTTAAAAACAGCTAATAACCAAACCAAACTTGCAGTATAGGTCAGGAGTTCTCAGATGATTCATTTTCATTTCATTAAAGAGTAGGAAACTGTCAAGGCAAATTCAAAGAGATTCTGAAAATGGAAGATCTGACTCCACTTTGATTTACATTTTACAAAGCAGAGGCTTGAAATTTGGCAGGAGGAGGGAAATCTTTGTGTCAGAAGTACGTGTTTCACCATTTCTATGAAAACTCATCCATACTTGGTGAAATACTAAGTCTTTGAAAGTTTCTGCACATGCTCAGAAGAGATTTGCTAGATACGAAAAGGAAATATAGGGCTCAGAAGCTTCCCTCTTCACCGGTGTGGGCAACTTCTGCTGCCTCATGCTGCCCGGCTCCTGTGGCCATTGAGCGGTTGGCCGTACCTCACCTCAGAGCTGTTGCTCCCAACTGCAACATGCTGTTGAACTGGTCATGCTTTCCTGAGAGCTGCTCAAAAAGTTAGAGAAAGACAGTTCTTCCCTGTGTTTCATAACGCTGGTTTGGTTTGGTGATTCTCTTCTTCTCAGACCCACGAATCCATGGTGCTGAGAGACTGATGCACCAAGGGTACATGCTTGCGAGGCAGGGGCAGGGAGGGAAGATGGCTCTTCCTGTGCACACACACTTCAGTAGGCTGTGTTGGCAGAGGGGCTGAAGCCCTTTTAGCCAGGAAAATTAAAGAAGATAATCTTGAAACTTTCTTAGAGCTTTCTAGTGTTTTTTCTGTGGCAAAATCAGCGTGACCAAAAGCGACATGCTCTTCAACTGATAATAATACGTTTTTTAAAATAGCATTCACAATGGAAGAAAATGTAAAAGGGCCACCTTTATAAGAAAACTAGTGAAACACATCCTCCTTCAAAATACAATGTACTTTTCCTGAAAGAACTTTATAAAACATTTTATGTTGCTTTCTTTCTAATACCTTTTTGTTATTCTGGTGTCCAAAAGGCAAAAATGTGGTCGGTGCATTCGGCTAAGGCTCTGCGAGACTGAGTTCAGGTCCCTACCACGCCATTGGTTTTCTGTGGGAACCTCGACCAAATTGGTGTCATTTCTTCTGCACTTTGGCTTGCAATCCATGAAATAAGAGTTAATTTTTTGCTACCTTGAGGACTATTATGAGATTAAATACATTAAATATATTTATATTCTCACATAAAAGGCAACAGACAGGTCTTTGGATAAAAAACAGAAATAATCAACCCTTTCATAATCATGTGAAACACGTTCTGTAATAAAACTGACATAATTTTTACAATCAACTTGTTTAAGTGCATATTCTAGTTCTACTATTAAAAGAATGTAGAATATATCATGGCAATGAACAATACTGTAATTATACTACTGGACTAAGATTGCTACTCAGACTTTTCAAGAAGTTTCTGCAGACATGGGAGGAAAGAACAAAGCTGCTGGTCCGGTATCACTGATCTTGGTACAAACATACCAAGTGTTTTAGAGAAGCAGATACAGCTCCCCCCACAACAGCCCAGGAAAGGGCTAGCCACAGAGACATAAATTACTTTTCCTTTAATCAAAAAATATTTTTTTAATTAAAAATCCTGTTTAATTACGCCAAAACCTAAAAGACTAAATTTAGAAATATAAATTTACTTATATTTCTAATCTATCACCATCTTTCTGTGAAAATATATCCTTGAATATTTGCATCAAAAGTGTGTGATGTACCACAGACCTCTCCCCTGATTTCTTTTCCAGCCAATTTGAAAGAAAAAAAGCAAGAGGAATAGTTCTTTCTTCAAACATAGCCTATACTTTATACTCCTTATACTACTTCTAAAATGTGGCCAGCTACTAGTACTGTGCTAATCAAAACCATGTGTGTCATCCAGGAACCTCGTTAATCATCTAAACCATACTTATCTAAATCCAAATTTAATCAGCAAGACTTTATTAGCTAACCAGTAGCTAACTAGCAAACATTTAAGAAAGCTGGCCAGACTGTTTGCTGACAACTGGAGAACACAGTGCGATTTATGTCAAGTTTGTGTCTCTTTTTCTCTGTCATTAAAAGAATAAAACAAAAATGCTGCGTTCACTTTCAGTGATCACTCATTGTATGTAACAGAGCAGAGATATATAATTTTCTAGTAGTTGTCTGATACTAGAACTTACTAGTGCGTGTTTTAAGTTTGCTCTGCTCTGCTTTTACACCTGCCAAGCAAAGAGAGTTTGTTGAGCACTGTTTCAGATTGCCATGCAAAATAGCAGAGCCTGGGCTTAGGGAGACAGTAAGTTGATGGAAGGATCTCACATGTGTGGTTCACAGGTCTAATTATGAGATCTTCTAAAAACATACCCATTTACTTTGTGAGATTTCCTAGTTTTCATTCCAGAGTTTGACTTTAAGCCTTTTATTTCATGTTCATGTCCTTTTTTTAATACAATGCAAAATTTCATTGAAATAAACCAAGATCTTTTTTGTTTTTTTCTTGTTTTAAACCAAAAACCTGTCATGTGCTTCTGTCTCCTTGTATCAAAGGACAGGGCAATATGTTATTTCAGTTTCCTATAGAGAAACCACCTTCCCATTATCTGTCCTCACCAAAGTTTACTCTCCTAGTGACTCAGGAGTACATGTGTCACTGACTTCTCAACTGCAATGGACCTGTTCGTGTCTAACGGATTCCCTCAGCTACTTGAGTTTCACTCAAATCTAGCAGCTAAAATTGAAATACTTTTTAGTGTGCTGCTTGCCCTCATATGTACAAAGAACTGCCTGCCAGCATCTGAAATACTGCATTTATTCTGCGTCCAATCTAAATTCATGCTGTTGACAGCTGATGGATATTTTTTATGTGTAGAGTTTAATTCAATAAACTGTGGTTTTGATGTTAGAATGCTTATGGATTATAGTTAACTGTTAAAACCAGAGGAAAACAGATAACACCTTCCAGTGACTCCTAATATTGCTACTAAAAATAAGTTTACACTAATTTCTTTCCAGGCTCCTGTGCTGTTTAAATAGGCTTTCTCATTATGCTCAAGTCAGGATAGGGAAATAAGGTACAGTCTTTACTAATTTTTATGCTATTATAATTATGTATCCTGAGAAAACAAGTATCCTTGCACCATCAAAGACTAGAAATCAGTAATAATAATAAAAAAGAACAAACACAAAGTCAAATAATAAATCTAAGATACAGGTTATCTCTGTTATCTGATACATTACTTTCCATTTCAGTTCTTTTCCTGCCTTTTCCCCAACACTGGACATGTTTAAGATTCAGCTGGACAGGGTGCTGCGCCACCCTGTCTAGACCGTGCTTTTGCTGAGAAAGGTTGGACCAGATGATCCTTGAAGTCCCTTCCAACCTGGTATCCTATGATTCTATGATTCTGAGACATTTCTGCCGAGGTCATGTTATTGGATCAACTCTCTCCACTTTGTCATGTTATTGTATATAGAGGGAATACAGAGGGAAATATAAGGCAAGATTTTATTCCTTGGGGTTTTGACATCCTTGGGGTGGGGTAGGTGGGGTTCAGATTTTACTTTCTGGCTACCAGAGAGCATGGGCTTGGCCAGAAGCACTTTAGTTCTGCAGCCAAGAAAAAGTCAGAGATAACATTAATCCCCAAAGGCAGTTTACACCTACCGCATATATGTTACAGTAGGGAGTGGGGAGTGTTGTGTGCAGCATTCTGGGTCTGTACTTCGTGCACGTATGCATGCATCTAAACATGCAAACTGGTGTATTGGGTTTGCATGGTAAAGTTTGGCAGCAGGGGGGCTACAGGGGTGGCTTCTGCGAGGAGCTACTAGAAACTTCCCCTGTGTCTGACAAAGCCAAAGCCAGCCAGCTCCAAGGCCGACAGACCCGCTGCTGACCAAGGCTGAGCCCATCAGCAACGGTGGTAGTGCCTCTGGGATAACAGATTTAAGAAGGGGGAAAAAACCCTGTGCAATTGCAGCCAGAGACAGGGGTGGGAATAGGTGAGAGCAACAGCCCTGCAGACACCAAGGCCAGTGAGGAAGGAGGGGAGGAGGTGCTCCAGGCACCGGAGCAGAGATTCCCCTGCAGCCTGTGGTGAAGACCATGGTGAGGCAGGCTGTCCCCCTGCAGCCCATGGAGGTCCACAGTGGAGCAGATATCCACCTGCAGCCCATGGAGGACCCCACGCTGGAGCAGGTGGATGCCTGAAGGAAGCTGAGATCCCCATGGGAAGCCCACCCTGGAGCAGGCTCCTGGCAGGACCTGTGGCCCCATGGAGAGAGAAGCCCACGCTGGAGCAGATTTGCTGGCAGGACTTGTGACCCTGTGGGGGACCCACGCTGGAGCAGTCTGTTCCTGAAGGGCTGCACCCCAGGGAAGGGACCCACGCTGGAGCAGTCCATGAAGAACTGCAGCCCATGGGAAGGACCCACATTGGAGACATTCATGGAGGACTGTCTCCCGCGGGAGGGAGCCCACGCTGGAGCAGGGGAAGAGTGTGATGAGTCCTACCCCTGAGGAGGAAGGAGCGGGAGAGTCAAGGTGTGATGGACTGACCACAACCCCCATTCCCCATCCCCCTGCGCTGCTGGTGGGGGGGAAGTAAGAAGGGAGTGGTGGGATGAAGGTGTTTTAAGATTTAGTTTTTATTTTCTCATTACCCTACTCTGATTTGATTGTTAATTAATTAAACTGATTTCCTCAAGTCGACTCTGTTCTGCCCGTGACAGTAACTGCTGAGTGATCTCCCTGTCCTTATCTTGACCCACGAGCCTTTCATTATATTTTCTCTCCCCCCTGTCCTGAGGAGGGGCAGTGACAGAGTGCCTTTGGTGGGCACCTGGCATCCAACCAGGGTCGAACCACCACAACTGGCATTCAGCTGCACTGATGTTAAACTCAAAAAATGTCTTTAGAAGTCTTTATTGTGTCACTTGATAGTGATTTTTATACAGGATGATGTGTGTATGCTAATTCTATTGATATGTGATGGATTTATTAAACTAAAATGGTTCCATACACTAGGACTTTTTTCAGTGAAATTATTTTGCTGTCTTGTCAAATAGAGGAAATTTTGTTTGAAACGAGAGATCCTGCCTCTTAGTATTTCATATCTACCCAAACAATTTAAGTCCATTATTGCTTGCGCATCCAACAAACTCTCATAGAGAAAAATGTTACTACATGATGCAAGTAAATCCCAAGCTCACAAATATTATTTTGTATTTGGAGCAGTGTTCTGAGGAGGAGACACTGCTGACTTCCTGAAGAGATCAGCTGTCCTGAATGACTGTAGATCATCATTAAGTGATGAGAAGTGCCTGAGCAAAGTCAACGGATGTTCCTTTACATTCAGCTATATGTTTTCTAGAAGAAACTCCACATTTTGCATACCAGAGCTATCTTGCTGCCTTCAGTTAGCAACAGAGGAAGCAGGCGCAAATCCCCATGAGTGAAACAAATCTTAGCTTGAGAAGCCTCATAAAGTTGTGGTTTCTACATTCAGAAATAGGTATTTTTTAATCACGAGTGAGTGAGTTATGCAAGTGTTTTCCTTTGCTAATAGCTGGACTTAAACTTGATGCTAGGGAATTGTAAGTTGAATTATTCTCTTTATACTTAAAGTGTAATATGAAAGTTGGAGCAGGATCGATGTTGGAAAGGCAATGTTTTTTAAGATGTTAGTCTAAGGTGTAAGATTAGCCTTTCTTGAAGTCCTTAGCTGAATGTTAATGTCTCACAGGGAACCTAGAAATTTTGGGCTACTTGTTTTTCCTGTACGGATATGGAAAACTCTGTCAAAATTAGCAAAGGTGAAAATTGGGGGCGGGGGCAGTGTCATATATTTGAATTCTAGAACTGCATTTCTTAATCAAATGCTATAGAAAAAGGTTTCCTTTGAGTTACTTCCTTGTCGGGTTTCAAAAAAATATGAAGTGATTTTACACTATTAAAAGGTGAACTCTGTTGTAGAATATTAAATGTGAAAAATATATGCATTCGAATGAAAATTTTCTTCCTGGTTGAACATATCACTGGCTTTTACTTTAGCCTTTTCTACTTTTGTGATCACTGATGTCAGTTGTCCAGACATGTATTTGGAAAAGTAGTT
Organism: Anhinga rufa; assembly: GCA_013400875.1. Classification (NCBI taxonomy): domain Eukaryota; kingdom Metazoa; phylum Chordata; class Aves; order Suliformes; family Anhingidae; genus Anhinga; species Anhinga rufa. The sequence continues at coordinate 28,972 of VZTV01051915.1, forward strand.
GGAACAGTTTTATGTGTTTTGTGTTTAAGTAAATTGCAGAAGGGCCAGGAGATAGAGCAGTCCTAGAGTTGAGTCAGGCTTTGCTAGGATTGAAGCTATGCATGATTTCTGAGTGATATTTTTGATCAGACACTCTTAATTATTTTGTGATAAATCTTTCTTATAGCATGAAATGATCTAGCGGGTTTTAGTAGTGTGTATTCAGTATGTTCTTTATTGCAGTAAAAATAGAGAGGGGAAAAAAATACAAATTGCTTTATGTTATTACATTCCAGAAATAGCCAAGTTGAGTAACTTAATGGTACTATACAACAGTACACTTGTGTTCTTTTGCAATTCTACCATTTTCATTTTTCTTGCTGTAATTTAGGCTAAGTAGGAAATTCTTCAGAGGGAGTGGACCATAATGGACTACAGTGTCATGCAATAGGACCTGAAATGCATTTGTGATCTTCCAATATTTTTGTAGTATAAACGTAAAAGGCAAATAATGAAAAGTGCTGATATTTTAAGATATGGGTATGATATCCTACAGAGAGAATGATTCTTTTTTATGACGTGGATTCACTTCTGAAGATTTTTTTATAAACCTAATTTATTCAGCGGTGCTTAGAACAAATTTTTTTACTTCATTGCTAAAATATAGTTGGTTCTCAGAACAAATGTATGTATAATTTTCTTTTAGTATTTCACCATTTTAAGGCTTTACATCTGTGCTTGGGTTGTCAATAAACATTTTTGCCCAAAATTTCTAATAAATAAGTTATTTATTGAATGAAGTAAATAAATTAAAGAAACCTTTAACCTGTAGTTTTCCTTCCTCCTATGTATATATCATGTATTAAGTATCCGTGGTTTTCTGATGACAGCTCTCCATTTGTTCTTCTCACCACAAAATTGATGGTGCTGCTTGTGGTACTAATTAGTTTGAAAAAAATAGTAATAAAAGAGAGAAAAGAGTAGAATATTTAACTACCTTTGACTTGGTCTCTGACTTGATGAAATTTCTCTAAGTGCATGTAGCAGTAACAGAGCCTTATTGCTTTGTCTTTAGTTTTCTGACAGTATTGCTGCAGGATATTGGGGCAAAAGTGAAGAAAATTAATGGAAATTGGGGGGGTGGGGGTGAGAGAATGATTCCAAATTCTGCTATGAAGGCCATTTTTTCCCTTACTTTCGTGGTGGATTTCAACCTTCATGGTTTTAAAAGTAAAATCAATTCTGAAAGGAGACAAGTTTTGCCAAACGTTGTAAAGCGCGTATCCCTTAAGATTCAAAATTCAGGTGTAAGTTGATGCCTAGTATAATATTGATATGTGATTATATCAAAGGACATGTCACATTAAGTTCAAAATCCATAAGTAACAATTTTTATGAGTAGAACTTGATATTAAAATGTTGGGAGATCTTCCATTGTAAATGGTACTGAATTGCTCTAGTAATTCAGTTCTTCTGTAGCTATGTGATACATGGTTAAAAAAAAAAAAGGCGGCAAATGCAGTCCATTAAGATCATGCAAAGTATTTCCAAAAGAAATAGTGAAGAATGAGAGCCACTGAAGGCATTAATCTTATTTAGAATAGTAGGTACAATCTGGTCATCCTTGTTCAAGAAAAATGAATTTAAATGAGAACAGATGGAAAGAAGTACAATTACGATGATTAAACGAACAGTGAATCTATCATACGAGAAGAAATTAAAGTGTATTATATAATAGGGCCTACTTGTTTAGCCTAGTAAAATGAAGACAGAAGCACACGATCCATCTTTATAAATAAAACCAAGGGTTAAACACAAGGAAGGAGAGGAGGATATTGCTGAGGCTCGGATAAGTGCTTAAAAACTGGCACGAATGAATGCAAAATGGAAGAGTCAGAATATCCTTCAGCAGCATTTTTGGGATGCTGGAAGAGTACCCCGATAGCCTGGAAAAAATTGCTACGGGTGTTCTCGGTTCTTCCCCTTATTTCCAGGCAGGAGCCCAAGTCAGGGCTCCATCCAGCCTGGTACAGCCCAAGAAAGCCAGAGGGATGTGTCACACTGAAGAGACTATCACAAATTTTATTAATGATAGTTTTGTTAGCAAATGTTCTCTTTATCGTGTTCTCTGAGGTCATGGGGGAGTTGCTGGGAACTTTTTTAGTTTCTTTAATGTTTTGAGGAACATTGCTAATGTAAAAAAGTATTAAGACAAATATTTGAACAAGTGCTAGTAAGCGAATGTTAAGGCAAATGAAAATTAGCTGAAGTATAGAAACAGAATATGTATATGCTTCATATGTGACAGTGAAAATAAACTGTGGATGTCATTATTATTTTTTAACGCATATTTGATACAAAAGTCCCCAGGAGACTGAAAACTGTGAATTTAGTTACTGCTCTTAAAATAAGAGCATACATGAAAGGTTGAAAATTAGACTCTTGTTAAGTGTAATATTTTCAATATGTTAGCAGAGAGTACTAATTCACAGTTGCCGAAAGGATGCACCTAGGTAATTACAACTTAAAGGGCATGAGTAAGCAAGGATTTCTGAAAGGTGAATCATGTTAAGCAAATAAGATTACTTCTTTACAAGTGAATGGAAGAAGAGAAAATGCAAGATTTAGTATTTCACCACTTCATTAAAGCTTTTTCTTTTCACAAAAGTTTCATGCAAGAGATTTTTGTATAACCTGTCTGAATATGCAGTGGATGCTTCAGATTTTTCATAGTGATAAGTAACCAGAATAGCAGGGCATGGAAAGTGCATTTTGGGGGATTGTTGAAGAGTACGGTCCTTTTGCTTTCTTTGTTGGGATCATTCTCTTTAATATTTTAATTATTGATTTAGTTTAAAACATGGAAGGCAATAAATATTTCAGGTGGTACTAAAGTAAAGAGATTGTTTAAATGGCAGATGGTTGTAGTTGCTTTACTGTATACTTTTTGATAAATTGAATGACCAGACCAGGGTGTGGAAAATTAAATGCAATAGATCTAAGTGTTAAGTGATGCTCCTGGGTTGGAGTATTACACAAGTGTAGTTGAACTAGATATTGAATTAGGTAAGCCAGGAAGAAATGTTCAATGCGTGCTTATTGACAGATTCAGTGTTCAATGCTTACTTCATTGTGCAGCTGCAATAAAGTCTAACATGTCCAAATGGACTTTTAATATGAAATTGAACTTATTTTACAAACCAGTTCATACAGAATAACCATTAGGCCAAATTTCCCTACCTTGGTCATATGATTTGTAAACACAGAAATATCAGGGAATAAAATAGAATAAAGCAGCACATTCAGTGAAGTTGATAAATCTGGGAATATATGATGTAGAGAGGTGGAAACACAGTAATATGCCGAGGTTGAGAGCCCCTGTTTAGAGTGTAGAATTCAGAGGAAAAGCTGTAAATCCTGCTTTGAAGACAGAGGGTCTTTGAGAGAGGACTGGAGGGGTTTTTTTCTACTTACTGCTCAATCATATTATGTTATTTGATATTTCAAAACTTGACACCTTCCAGAAGTCCTCAGAAGCAAATCTCAAGGAAAAGACATTGCTGCTATGTTCTAATCCCCATAATATATATGTGGTTAATTTAACGCATGAGTTACCTCACTAAGATTGCTGCAACACCTTGTATATCTAAAGTTAATAGCACGCATACGCGTTTGCAGGATCAGGCTTTGCTGATCAGCTTTATATTTAGATGTAACTAATAACCTCTTCTGTGAGTTGGGTGGAATTTTCCCTGCCTCCTGTGAAATATGATGTGTCTGTTAGGAAGGCAGGAGTCACTGTTCTGTGACCACTCTTTTTTGCACTGTTAAAAATGTAAACTGTTTTTAAAATGGGCTTCTTTCCCATCAAACTATTCTATTTGCTGGCCTTTATACTCCATGAGATGGATGAATCTGGCAGGTTCAGCTACTTGATGAACAAGATGGCTTTGACGGAGGTGTTGGTCTAGCCTCCCATGCAGGCTGAGAGGTGGCCAGTGGCCCAGCAGTTGGTGGGAGGTGTGGAGATCAAACGCGGAAAAAGCTGACCCACGATTTATTGCTGTGAATGGCAAAGAAGGCTTATGCTATCCTTTTGAACTCAAAAGGTTGTTTTCGCTTTGTATCTATTTAAAAAGCTGGCAGCGACCCCTTTCAAAAGGCTATACTTGTGGACCTGACAGACAAAGCATTATGATCCCAGTCAAACTGTGCTGACAATTACTTAGAAATGATAAATATGAATAATAAGACATTTCCTGCAGCTATAGGCACCATTATTTCAATTAATGTATGTATTTCCTTTTAAACTTTGTTTGGAAACCTGTATCCCTTGTATATTAGATATTCAGTTCTATTCAGAAGGAATGTATGATGAGATAAGATCTTGAGGGTAGGATTGTCAAAATAATGAGTGTTTGCGTATGTAGCTGAAGATAAAAGAGGATGTGGCTCCAGCTATTTGAAAATCAGATCCTTAATAATAATTTCTTTATCTATATGAGATATGAAGGTGTTTTGAGCTGAGCTGTTGGCAATATCAATGGGAATTCTTTGTAGGCCCTTTCTGTCTTATTTAAGCTTTAGTTAAGATTGTCTGTAATCAAGCAATACTGTGTCTTACTATTGTGTGTATGATTTGCTTTTCACTATTTTATCAGGAATTAGTGATCATTGCAAAATAACAACAAAGCAATGACATGAGCAAAACATGCTTCCTTATATACGTGGCTTAAAGGCACTGTTAACTTTTTTTACAGTTGGTGCTGCACGTATCATTGAATGAGTTTCTCCTACTTAGACAATGTTAATTTCTACAACGCTTTCAGAATTAATTATTAGGAAAAATATTTTTTTAAAGATAGCTAGTATATTCAATGGCTAGGGTGAACATTGTAAGCATGTCAACTTGCCATTCAGCCTTGATTTTTCATCCATATTTTACTGTCCACTGGCAGAAAACCAAGCAAACCGCAGCATGGCATGGCTTTATCGTACCACTGTTCAGCAATTTTTATATACTGTTTCCTTTTATAATTTGAGACATGATAATGATTTTTGCTATAAATTTTTTTCGTAAGTATTCTTACTGATAGATGATGCATTTATTTAAGCATCAGTGGACAAATAAAGTTATCCACGGGTGACTAACAACCTTGAATAAATACCATTTCACTCAGCAGCTATCCATACTACCTTAGCAATGCAATTACATGCCAGGACCTATTATCCCAATTAATGGACTGTTTTATATTCACTGTGCATTATACTTGAAACTCTTCAGAGGCCTGGCCTTCACTTAGCCAGAGGCAAAAGAGAAATGTGTAACAAATCACCAAGAAAAGGCTTTCATTTACTTTCCAAGATATGTAGCGTGTAATTATACTTTAAGCCTCAGGAATGCCCTTTGATTTAAGTTACAGTAAAACTATATATTAAATCCATGATTAAATATAGCTATCTTGTTTTCCAAGATTATTGTTGGTAACTGCAAAAGTAGATATTTTGCTATCATCTTCCTACATCATCTTTTTTGTAATTATTTTGCCAAAGGTTAAGTTTGAGGGTTATTTATGAGATTCATATAGCTTCCCTGTTTCTAAGCATGTGAAATAAGAGCAGCAATTCCTGGGGACGTTGTATTTGCTGGATGGGTGAACAAATAAAACAGTCTACTAAGAAGTACGCAACCCGGCGTTGTGTTGCTGCTACTTTGTAAAATGTCAGCCCTGGGCTGTGTTTTACGGGGCTGGAATTTGACCATTGGAGTTTCACTCTACTCCCTCTGGTGGTTTCCAATGCTGCATTACCAAAGCTATAAAATAAAACACAGTTGTATTTCTTCTCCTTATTGTAAGGAGCATTGATTGCTTCCCATTGTATATTATAGCAAAGGGGCAGTCTATTACATAAATCTATTGCATTTTCTTCGTGATAATTACTGGAAGTTATTGAACAAGGCAGGGAGTTATGACCAGTAAGTTCCTGCTATTGCTGAGGAAGCAAATCCACAAATATTTAGTGGATCTAAACAGCTGTAAACAACACATCCTGTTTACAGTGTAGTAGGAATGTACAGCTTACAGTGCATCTGAGGATTTTTTAGGAATCGTGCTCCAACTAGTACAAATTCAGGCTTGAAATATGAACTGCAGTAAAAAGGCATCTTATGTTGTATCGTGTAGGTTCCTTTTGTCAAGCAATTTGACAACAGTTAAACTGACCACTAGAGTCACCGTTTCCCTTATTCAAAAATGACATTACTATTTCATGAGCAGCTGGTTAGGGAGCCTCATGAAATCTGCATGCATACATTAATGCCCGATTGCTCTCTTTACATTCTGAAAAGGAATCTATCAATGGAAACAATCAATAATGTAAGTGTCCCAACAGGTCTGCGGATTCCAGTAAAATACAATCACTGAGTCATCTTTCTGTAATTTCTTTTCACAAATAATTTGCTCGTGGACTTGGTGTACACTGGCACCTGTGCCTTGCCAGCTGTGGGCCACACGGCTTTGCCATGCTGGGCTTGGCACAGCTGGACCTCCTGCAGAGCCGCTCCAGAAAGCACCTGGCTTGCTGGGCATGCAGAGGGCAGCCCTGCTGTGCCACTGAGAAGCCTTATTCCTCCCAACAGCCCTGGCTTTGCTACGTACGTGCAACTATGTCACCTCTACCCAGGTGATGCCCTTCCTCCCTAGAGTCCAGCAGTAGCCAGAGGCTCTCTGAGACAGCGGATAGCTGCCACAGCCAGAACAATCACGGAGCACTCTTCCCAGATGTCCTGGGTGGGCCTTGCTGCCTCAGTCCCTTGCCCCTGCCCCACCTGGAGATGTCTCTGCCACAGGGCATAGTGATAATGCCAGCTGCAGGGAATGAGGAAGGATGGCCAGGGGCTGCTACCGCTGCTCTTGAGTGACTAGCTCCCGAGAGCCTCAAATCAAAGAGGGTGAGCAGGTGCCTGCTGCCCACTGGATATAGCTGTTAACCTACAGTATCAGCTAGGTATGGTGTTAAAAGATAAATGCCAAAAAATGCAGAGCGTGTGAATTCCTGTTTCTCTAGTAGCTCCTTCATGCCCTGAAAGAGAAGGGGGCCTGATCTGTGAGATGGTGTCAGATCCTGACATCTCCGCTCTCCTCTCCTGTCTGCCTCAGGTCCCGAGACATCAGTGAGTGCAGTGTTTGGGATAGCCAAGGTATTTAGATTTATTCCAAAATTCAAACAACCCTCAGATTCATGCCTGCATGAAAGACTCCATATGGTAATCACATAATTATTTCATAAACATAATGCAACGGCCCATAAATGTATGTAGATGAAGTATTTTTACTGACTTCAAATTCCAAAATTCCTAGGTTTTTTTTTTATTTGTATTACTTCTAAGGCATAAGAGAGGTTTTGTTAACATACAGGTCTACTAGGGAAGTGCCAATGCATTTACAGAGTAGCCCAGGTGTCCCACAAGAGGAATGCTACAGGTGTAATCCAAATACACGTTTATTTAAAGATGGAGGATAAAAGCCGAAAAGAGTTAAAATAAAAACTAGTAAGTCTAGCACTTTATCCTTAAATAAAGGAATGAACTTGTACAGTAGAAATAAAAAGCTAGCAAGTATATTAACTCCAATTAAATGTTGATGACTTTGATAGATGTTGCAGTCTCAATAAATATAAGTGATCTTCACATTACTCTTCATTTATTGACACGCTTGTACTATTTTGAAGAAGATTCATCTTCCACCAAAGACTTTTATTGCTATAATATTTCACGACTGACTAGCCAATTTCTTCCATTATCTTAATATTCACAGTTAAAATAAAGAACTAACATTATCCCTAATGACTATCTATGTCAGATATGAAGACGGGGAGGGGGGGAAATTGATAAAGAAAATTCCTAGCCATCATTCACTGTTTCTTACTTCAGTTTCAAATATAACACTGGAATGGGTTCAGAAATATTTTTTTTCTTCTGACCTATTTTTCTGATTTTCTTCTCAGCCTTTTTCCCTTTTGAAGGGCAGAAGCTGAAGACGGCCTTTGTTGAGTCTCCAAAGTACTTTAAAAAATTTTGCTCCCTAGGTAGAAGCATAGGCAATTTAAGCACTTTAGTTTCTAGGATTTCATTGGGAGAAAAACATTTTACAAAACTGAAAAAAAAATATTTTTTCCCACTTCATTGTGGAGCTGAAACAAAGATTTAAGAAGCAATCTATGGCAATGGTGATAGAATTGGACTAGAACATTAGTCTTTCAGTTTTAGCCACCTACCAGAGAAAAAAGAAAAAGGAGAGAATAATGTGGTAGGCTTTTTGCTGCTGCTTTCAAATAGTCCCCTTCAGCTAGGAGAAATGGAAGAAGGAGTCGATCCTTTAATGGCTGCTTCCACCATCGCTGCACAGACAAGTGCCCTTGGTATGTACTCTGACGTACGGCTGGAAATACGCCGGATCATAAATGTCATCACTTCTTCCTATTCATTGCTTTCCAAGTTTCTAAGTTACAATTGTCCAGACAGAAAATATATTTTAGTTGCCTGTAAGCATTAATTACAGAGCACCACACACCATAAGAAAATTTAGTATCACTAATTGTGTAGTGATACACACTTGGCAATTGTCTCATGGAAAAGAATTCAGTAATAACAGTAGAAAAAATAAGGTCCAGGAAAATAAAAAATTATGGACCTATAAATAAATACTGATTTATTTCCTCCCTTCCACAGTATTACCAGTATTATTAACACAGAAAGAGTGGCGGTCTCCTATCCAGAAGTTTACTGGAAACTCACAGAGCAATGAACCTCATTCTAGGCCACTAGAATGTTGTGATGTTGATCAACATATAAATTAAATAATGCATTTTATAACTATCACATTATTACATTACACAGTTAATATGTTACATAATTCAGTTAGATTTTTTCTCTGCTGTGCCTCAGAGTAACAGCAAGGTTGGATATTTTTTCTTGAAATTGCAGAAAAAACCTCATAGTATGTGGATGAACACAGCTTTTCTGTAACAAAATGAACTTTGGTGCCATTTCATTATCACAATAAGACATTTCTAAGAGCACGCTATTGTAAGATAGTCCTTTTATTGGATCATTTGAGGCCAGTGGGGCATGTGTTATCTCATTTTAACACACACCTTGTGGGTTTTTTTGTTTAAGTAAATGATGGATGTTTCCAGTCCAACAGCTTTTTTTGTATACAGGGCTAACTAAAGAAGGTGAATAATGTGACCATGGGAATCTTTTCATTTAAAAAGACACATTTCTTAATTAGAGATAATCGTAGACGCTTGGCAGGAAAGTTCACTGTATGAGCAAATCTCACTAGCTGGGTTGTGCTCACAGAGGGAAGGTACTGTAAGTAACACGCTGCTTTTACCTGGCTCACTGCCTTTTTCTAGTGACTAATTCTAACTACCCTTTCCAAACAATCTTTTTTTTTTAATGTCTGTGCTCATACAACTTCATTAATATTTGTGTTTGTAATATGGTGGTACTTAAGCATGTTAAGTTTAGATACACCAAATTAAAGAAACTTTCCTCTCCTGAGGGGACTGGAATTGTACAGTATACCTGTACATATTTATTTGAAGAAAAGGAAGAGAAGGTAGCAAGTGCTATGCTGCTAGGAAGTTAGCATCGCCTCAGGGTTACTGCAAAGACAGGGGCTGCAATGTGGACGAGCTGGATCTTTTCCTGGGTTGCTGTGGGACACTGGGGCACAGCTTTACCCATCTTCACTTGCTCTGATGTAACTCAGCTCTGGAAATGCTCGGAGAACTTTTTCTTTCTCCATTCACCTTCTACTTAACAGCCCCTTCTGTTCCAAATAACACCTTCAGGAGTGGCATCTCTCTTCCCTTCTTGCAGCTGCGCCATCCTTTTGTTTAACCGTGACAGAGCCATGGCTTATCCCGAAGACTCTGCTGCAGAGCTCGTCCTCCTAGCCCCCGGTTCTGACTGTCACTCCTCTCCCTCTGTCCTTTTTTTGGCTCTTCCTCATCAGACATAAACTTTTATCTTCATTTTTGTGATCCTGCACTACTTATCCCCTCTGTTTATAATCTTTCATCAGCTGCTAGGATGTCAACTTCTGCCTCTGATAGGCGAGGGATGCTCAGCCATGTGCTTTCTTTCGTGCCCGTTATTGAACTTGGGGTGGGGATTTTTGTAAACATCTGTCTAGCCTCATTGTTATTCTGCCTCAGATCCACAGTGCTCTCTCTTGTGCAGTCCCAAAAAACTTGTCAGTGCTTCGGCTCCTGGTATTCTAAACCCATCGCCTACTATTCTGCCCTCATTTTTCCTATGACCATCTGCTGTATTCTGTCTAATATTCAGAACTCTGGCTCTTAAGAGTCTTTGCCCAAGTGGAAATAAAAAAATAATAGTTGTTACATGTTTCCCATTGGGAATTACTAACTTCTTCCCTGGTTTATGATGTGTAATCGCTATCAATGGAACTTGTAAATCACGTTTTCACAATGAAAAGCTGGTGTGTACAATAGGATATAACATACCCTTGTGATTACCTTTATAAATGACGTCTTTTCTTACAACACTTGAAGTATTGCTTCTTCATTTTATTTTAGTATTCTTTATTATATTCTATCAGATATTTAAGGCAGAAAAATGTGAGCTATTGTAAAAGGAAATTCAGGCTGTGAGTGGAGTCCTCCCTTGTTAGTACTTCTTTTAAGAGTACTCCAATTTGCAGTAAGTATAAATGACTTTGAAAATTCCTTTGAAAATATTCCTTCTACTTGGCCATTAGAGTAGTGAATTGTATTCAAATTACAGGGAAAATAACGAAAAGGAAGATACAACGATCATAGAAGTAACAAAGATACCAAGGTTTGGGCGGGGGGGAGTTGGAACAGTTACGGTTCTGGTCAAAGTCTCTGTTACTCTCAGGGGCAAACTTCTTCTCCAGATAAGAAAAAAATAACAAAAATAGAAGTAACTGCACATGAAAAAAATGTATTACATAAGATATGTTCATCAATTGATAAAGCAGCTGAACCCAGTATTAATAAAGATTGCTATTCATTATTTGAATTTGTATGATTGACCACTTAAAGAAATTGCTAGTGCTATAGAAAGGCTTGTGACTAAAAGGGAAAAGTCATTTAATTCAGGGAGGTCTTGTAGGCCTCATAAAATAACTGTTGATTATAATTATATACTAATCTCTGAAATATTCTTTTGGAAAGTAGACAGATAATGAACAGGAAAAAAATGAGCTCAAACTGATACACTTTACTGATATCAAGAATACAATCTTGCAGCCTATTGCATACTGTGAGAAGCTCTTCAAAGCTTGTTTTTTTGCTAACCTCTTATTTGATCTCTCTCGTTACTTACACTGTGTAAGGCAGAAAAAATGTGCATTTTCAAAGTCACAACGACGAGCCAAACTGTTTTTTGCCTTTCCTCAATTGTCATGCTTTTGAAAAAAAATTCCAGTTTTAGCTGAGTGTTTAGACCTAACATAAAGAACATTAGAACAGATGTGAACTTCTCCAGCATCAGACAGTAATTATTACTGTGACTTCCAGTGTAAATTTTCTGCTAGTAGCATTACCATTCTCTGTCATAAGGAAAATATCACTGGTATAGCCATTGCTCTTGATTTTTAACATGTTACAAATTTGGTGATTTGCCCTGCTGCTTACATGTAACAAGAACCAGAAGGGCAAACGTAGTTTTGCTCTGGTGCAACAGAGAAGCAGCTTTTCCAGTTTTAACACAGAAAACTTGCATTTGTGCTGAAAATTATACTAGGAAATGATCACCTAGGGAATAAGCTCGGCTCTTCTGGTCTCCGCGTTAGCTGTATTGACACGTCAAAGGCACGTGCCTGCATTACTTTCTTATTGATTATAAAGTGTTTTAAAAGAAATGGGGTTAGTGAACACCAAAAGATACCCCTGTCTCTGGTGAGTTGTTGGAATTTCAGGGTAGTATTAGGCACATCTGGGACAGTATAAAAGTCTTGTGTGTTTCCCACAGAATTAAATCTATAGTGGAGAACCTGACACGTTTAAGATATTTCACCTTGCTTTACGTGTTCTGACCCTACTAGGCTGTAGAATTTACCAGGTTTATAAAAAGAAAGCCCATTTCAAGAAATAAAATCTCACATTCAGTCTTTAGCCTGAAGGACTGTATAAGTGCAGCAAAATGCACACCCATGTTGATATTTAAATTATCTTTAGCATCTGCTTTAAGAGTTATTGAAATGAAGGCTAATCCAGGAGGGCATCACTGTATCTATCGGTCAGAAAGGATTTCAGGTGTGTCAGGCCTCTTTCAACTATGAAACTCTCTCTCTCTCACACACAAAATAATGGAAACACTCTGGAGAACAGTTGCCCAATACTTTTAAGCATAGTGCTGTGTATGGGGAAATACCACAAACGCTATCTCTTAAAGGTAAAAATAAGAA
>VZTV01051926.1:0-17542 GCA_013400875.1 Anhinga rufa
GGTAAAAATGTTAACTTTTATACTAACATTATAACACAAAGATGTTGAAAGTGAGCTATTCAAGTGCTTAATATTCTTCATTAGAAACGTGGTAGTAGCACCAATAACCAGCTCTTAAACAACTTGTAAAGGCTAGTATAGTAGCAGTCTTTAAACAGTAATGTCCAGTTACAAAAGTTATGAGGAAATCTTTTTCTCTGTGGTCTGGAAATGTGCTTTTTCTGATGCTTTTCAAAGAATCATAAGCCTGTTCAGAAAAACATCTGTGCATGATTGCAAGTACTCTAGTATTTTATCATTATGTGTTCAACTGCAGTGAAATCTTTCGAGTCAGAAAATCCTGCCAATGCTATCTCCCCCTTGATAAGCTCCGGCTGCGAGAAGCAGACCGAAACGTTTGCTGGGCAAGAGGAGAAGAGAGCTCTTCTCACCTGCAAATGAGTTTCATTGGGTTTTCTGTGCTGATGGGTATCAGGTTAGAAGCATAACTTCTGGAAAAGCACTTGCAGCTTGTTGTAGCCAGCTATTTCATTGCCACTAATCAGATTTGTGAAGTGCCATCCTGATGTTTATCTGCTCCAGGTGAAAAGCATTGCTGCAGCACACAGGATGCAGTTGCTAAGCAACAGCCTTCAATTAAAACATCTTTTTAGATATCTGCAGTATATGAGAAATTAGATTTAACTCCTCAGGAGCTCAAACAAGAGCAACCTCTGAACCTAGCAGATACTGCCACAGATCCCTCCTCCTTTACATCAGCAGTTGCTGTCACTTAGCCTATAATATAAAGCTTGGGAGTGTTATTTTATTTCTCTCCAGGTTAGCAATGTGACATCTGCACGTGCTTGTCATTAAATATTTTTGGAGTTGCAAGCTTCTTGCTGATGTCAGACAACTCTGAAGAGGGAGAGAGGCTTGAACCAACCTCTGACCTTAGGATGAACTTTTCAAAACAGAATGAAGCCTAGATTTTTTTCAAAATTTCCAAGGAGTTTGCCACCTCTGCCCATCACTGCCACCTGCCTCTGCTCCATCTGCCCTGGTCCGTGGTGGTCATAGCCAGTCCCTCCCTCTTGCTCCAAAGGACTGCAGCACAGACAGGCTGATTTCATGCTCTGACTCTGTGATGCACACCTTCACATAAAAGCTTGGAAATGGAGCCTTTGCTTCCTACACAGCACAGACTCCTCAGGTTTCTTCCTAAAAGGTGTTTATTGGGAAGCACTGTCATTTTTAGCGTGATGTTTTCAAGCCTCCCTACAGCTGGAGTAGCAAAATGAAGGGGTTTCTTTTAACAAACTAGAAATATTTGCTGCCTGATTTTGTGATGTCCTAAATTCCCTGGCTGGTTTATTGTTTGTGAAAGATAAAAAAAACAAATGGAGAGCACTTGGAAGGTAAAGTGCTGCTGAAGGATGAGGGACTGGAAACACAAGTATGAGAGGCCTTTTACATTGGGAAGTTCAATAATGTTAAACTCTGAAAATCCTGTTTTCTAATTTCCAAAGTGCTCAAATGCCTAAATTTTGTTGAAAACTGATAGGATCTGAGTGCTTTTTCTTGTATCCTACGAAAAAATCACACCTGAGCTGTTTCTCTCCTAAGATCCCAGGCAGGACCACAGCTCTGTTGTGGGATATGTTTCACATTATTGCTCATCTGGAGGCTACCTCAAATCTTTTGATTAGGACCTATGTATCTTTTGGAGAAGCCTAGACAAAGCCAGAGTATTCTGCTGCTTTTTTGAAACAAACTCCTAATCACTTTTCTGGATGAAAGTGAGCCTTCTGAAGGTAGTATTGGAAGCTTGGAAGTATTGGACGAGGTAGATAGTATTGGAATCTTCTACATATTCTACTTGCTTACTTTATGCTTCTACTACTACAGAAGTCGATACTAAGAAGCATAAACACAGAAAAGCAGCAAACATCTGTTTCATCGTATTTTTACAAGGTCCACTGCTTTCACCCTTTCTGCTCTATTGAAACTCCCAATGCTTCGCATCCTCCAGCACCTCAAATTACATAACAGAAATAACTTGAATACTGAGTAGTAGCAGAAATTTAGCATAAACTGTGAAGTAACTAAACCCTAGCTTTTTAAATGAAAGAACTTTGTATACCTTTTGCGCTCTTTTAGTACTTGTTTTTTTTCCTTGCTATTCACAAAACAAAAAAACACCATGTGGTTGCTCAGCTGCTGCAAAGGGTATCCCACAATTTGCCATTATATTTAATTTTTATACAGAAAATTAGATAGGTGGGTTTTGATGGGTATACTTGCTCTGAAACCTGCTATGTTCTGTGCTTATTATTTTTTTCTCCAGGATTCATATAGCTAATGTGCTAAAACCACAACTGAATAGTTTTGTGATTTGCCTCTGAGACTAATCTGTGGCCATCTTTTTAATGGGATTGTAAATTATATGCACTTTACAAAGGGACTACAGTAGACTGAACAATTGTGTTAATGACTCTTATCAAGAGATTAACTAGGAAGGCAGGGTGTAGAAGATTAGGTAATTTCACCTGTGAGATTGCCAAGGGAACATCTTTATGACTTGTCTAATTAGCTCAATACCTTTTTATAGTGGTCCCCAGCAGTGCTGGGGAAATTTCTGCTGTGATACCCCTCTTAAGTTGCACTGTGCCTGTTTCCAGTTGCATTGGGGTGAAACACCGGGGCATAAACAGTCTCTTTTTGAAGGACCTTAAAAAAAAAAAAAAAAAAAAAAAAAAGACTTAGCAAGGTGCTCTGTGTATATGAAGCCTCATACAGGTGGTGACCGTTCTGCTAACATCGGGTCCCTACCTTGATAAATTTGCTATCCAGGTTGCATACAGCAAGCTGGGGACTGAAGAAAAGAAAAAAAGGAAAAAAAAAATTCCCTGCTAGATTAAACTGATGAGCTTTGTGAGAGGTTATTAGTTGGAGCTGTTGGCTCGTGCAAGAATTGTAGCTGATTGGGAGCCCTGTCGGCTCTCTGGCTTACAGCTCAGCTCTGGCGATGGTAATGATATATGGATGTAGGGTGCTCCCAGCTCAATCCTAAAATGGTATCAGTGTTGGGATCCAAGCAAGGGCCATGGCATGTGCTTTAGCCTAGATAGCCCTTTTGCTAATCTCCCTACTGATTTAACTGGCCTGTGCATGCCTTTTAGCATAATTATGCCCACACTAAAAATGGATATGATGCAGTACTCTGAGAGTGCTGAAGAAGCTTTATGAAAGTTAGAGCACAGAAAAATATAAGTCCTTTGTTACTGCTGAACTTCTGGAGAGGATGACAAAGGATGTTGGCTAGGCTGGATGGAGAGTGCTGTCCTGCTGGGGGGATTTGGCTTTGGACGACTGTTTCTCTGTTTCTGCATCTGTAATGATCTTTATGGCTGAGCAGTTGCTCATTGCTAAATAGAAAATATTTTCCAGTTGTATTAGAAAATATCATGTTGTATGGTCAAGAGATGGTGGGGATGGAAAGGAAGGTAGTGCAGGGATGGAGACTGACATAGCTTGTACTTACTGTCTCCAGCAAGCACAGCTCAGCTGGCACATTAATAAGTGGATTGCTGGTTTCTTGGTTTGCTTGCATAGTTACAAGCATCAGAATGAGTGAATAGTTTCATTATTATCAGCACGGAAAAGCTATTTCTCATGTTGAAGACAAACAAAGAGTGTTTGGTGGAAATTACAATACAGATAAAGATTAAGACCCTAATCAAAACCGCTGAGTCTGTAGTTCATCATAACAGAGAAAATAGTGTTTCTGTGAATGCACATATTTTTCCATGAACCTAAAATCTGTAGATGAAGCTGCTCTTCTCCAGAGCCCTTGACCAGAGGTTTCATGTGGCTGCCGACTGTGCTGGAACCTCTCACTCGCAAGCCTTGCAGGAGAGGGACCATGTGAGTGACAATATCTCAGATACCTGAAAATGGGAGCAAAGCATGGTGGCCTGTGTGTTCAGGCTGGCTGGGAACTGATGGCACCTTTTGGGAGCCAGCACTGCTCCTTGATGCTGTGGCTGAGGACAAAGCTGCTGGATAAACAGCAGCTATGTGGTGTGGAAAGGTCTGATGAACTAGGCCATGCCTGGGGCCATCTTGCTTGGCAGCAGCCTCCATGCATGCCCATCCATACTCATCATGGCTCAGAGCTGCTTAATGCTTCTGCATCACCTCTGTTGTCCCCGTGCCAGAGCAATGACTTCTGTCCTGCCCAGGGATGGGTATTCCTGTGCATGCAGTGTTGGAGGGCAAAGCATCCTGGCATTAAATCCTGCAGGTGCATTGTCCAAGCAAAGGCAGTTGCTGTGAAGCTGATGGCTTGGGGACTGTTTTGTAAGTGCTGCTACAGTGCAATGTAATAGATATTTGTGCATGTTTTCAAAAAAAGCGACTCTTTTGGTTATGGACCAAATACATTCTGCTTCGCCTAAATGGGACATTCAGAAATGCAAGAAGTGTAGAGAAGCATTTCTGTAATAGATGTGTGATTTTTACTTTTTTTTTTACAGTAACCTTCTGATTCCTAAACTAGTTCATCAGTCTTCTCTTCTGTGAAAATTAGTAGACAGTACCACAAGCCGAAAAGCTGAAAATTGGATTAATATATTTCTTCTCAGTTTTAAAACAGTCATCTGTTGTTGTCATTAGAAGTAATAGGCTCATGAGCTATAAAAAGAGTTGCTTACTTTTTCTGGGGGAAAAAACTTCCACTGGGAGTTCAGAAGATGGATCTGTCATGTCAGATTTTCCCCCTGCCTTCTCCTTCCTGGCATGCTGAAATCCACACTGGCTTGGTTGCAATCTCATCATATTTCTCTCAAAATTAAGATGGACTCGACTGTAATTTGTAATGAAAACCTTAGAGGGAGCTGGAAGGTGTGAGTTTCTTCCAGTAGAGTGGGTTGGGTGCAGATCTACGTTCTTTGTAAAGTAACTGTTAGACCAAAACACTGGTGTCTTTTCAGCAGGCATAATTCTGCAGCCCTTCAGAGGAAGGGTAAAGTAATTGTAAAGATAAAGAAACTTGGACTGTTGGTGACTCTTAAGGACAGACACGTCTCCTTTCCATAAAAACATTCACCCACCATTCCCCATGTAATTTGGCCAATGCCGTTCTCTCCACAGTGCAGCTTTTGCGCCATAACGCAAAACACAACACTAGCGTTGCCATTTACTTTCATTTCTTGAAGATTAAAGTACCATTCCACGTGAACCAATATCAGGTTGGAAAGCTTCATTTCTTAAACATGTTGTTGTTAGGCTTTGCTGCCATCTCTGCAGGGCAGTGTTCGCAGATGGTCAGCCCTGGTGAGCTCTGGCCCTGTTGCCTCCATGGCTCTTCCAGCACTGGACGTGTCCCGTTGGGATTCTGGGGCTGC
Source organism: Anhinga rufa (assembly GCA_013400875.1). Lineage (NCBI taxonomy): Eukaryota > Metazoa > Chordata > Aves > Suliformes > Anhingidae > Anhinga > Anhinga rufa. The sequence continues at coordinate 5,388 of VZTV01051926.1, forward strand.
CGTTTGCTATCCAGGGCTTGCAGAGAAGGCTGGTTGCTCTAACAGTGGGTGTGGTGGCATTTGGCATGTCAAAATTGTTGGCTTTTGTTCTGAATGGAAACTTGCTTTTGAAAAGATCAGTGTTTTTCCTACAGCACGTTGGTTGCTGTCTTGACCAGCTCTAGCTCAGGTGTAGGTTGTCACTGTATTAAAGGCAACGTATAATGAACAACATGTAACACGCACTCCCTGCTTTGGGGAGGCTGTGGTGATTTACACCAGGTTTTGCACAGTCATATCAGGTCCCATACAAATGGCATTAAAATCCTAGATATGGTTATAGCATCTCCTCATCCCTTAACTGAATCATTTAGTGCCCGCTGCCACTTGTAGGGTAGCTGTACTATGTGACTTAAAAAATTTCTGGACTTCAGTGAGAAATTGGCTTTCCTGCCATGAACATGAATCCCAGTGTATGTATATATGTGTGTGTGATTTTATTTTTTTTTAACTTTTTCCCTTGAACTGTAACCTATGGAATGCTTTCTTTGCTGAGTCTCCTACAGCACTCGCGTTATTCTGGACCTTTTCCTTGGCATTCAGACCGGCTGTAGTTTCAGAAGCACTTTGGCAACAGAGAAGCCAAGATGTCAAGAGGCTTCATTCTCTCTAGTTGGTTCCCTTGGCAAAAGTTAAAAGCTTGTGTATTTTGAGTCAGAAGCGGTGCTGTTGAAAGCCCTGACCGCAGTGACAGCATCAGAAAGAAGAGGCTTTTTAAAAGGAGTATAACTTGGCTTTTTAATGGTATTCAACCTTGTGCAAGGTTTCCAGAGCTGCTGTAACTATGAAATGATGTTCTGTAGCCATGGTGCTATAGATCACTCTTCCTGAGTGCAGAGCTGAAAGAAAGGAAAGAAAAATTTATTGATATCACGGAAAGTGGAGAAGAGCTCAACAGGTCATCCTGTGAGTGCTCCCATCTCCTGGGAGTTATCACAAGCATTGCTGCATTTCTCTTCCGGCCGTTTACACCCGCTTATGAGAGGAATTAATATATCAGCTTTCCTGGGCATCCTTACGTAGCCAGGATCATAGCAAAGGGATGAGCTCAGTTCAAATATATGAAGGCCAAGACTTTCTGCTTTTGTTCCCTATGCTGGGTTTACACTTAGTCAATGAAGTTTTGAATGGAGTCTTATTTTGATTAAATGATGAGGGAGAGAGCAATGTCATGATTTACAAGATCGGGAAGAAAAACAACTGGATATTATGGTCATAGAGTATAAAAAGGGAGGAAGGGCTTTACATGAAGAAAATGAAAATACTACCAATTCATCTATTAAGTGATGACAATGTCCTGTGAAACAGGAGGCAAATGCATCCCCTCGGAATTTTAAACATTAATGAGTAAAACTCTGTGAAATGATGCAGTGCGGAGTTTACCTTTGGCAGAACAGTAAACTCACTGCTCTAATAAAGCTTTTCCTTCTCTGCCTCGTTACATCTTCAGTGAAGGGCCTGAGGGATGTACCTACAACCAGCATTGAGTTCCAGCTCCTGAAACCTAAGCCAGCCCCAGGCAGGTGGTGGGGCTGTGCTGCTGCTGGGCTAGCAGGCAGGAGCAGGGTGAGGGACTCAGCTACCAGTTGTTGTGTTGAATCACACCATGTGCTGAACGGCACTGGGTGCAAAAAGCAGAAAGCCGGAAGGTCTGATTCAAATGATCCTGTCCTTGCACCACTAGCTCCATCCTGAACTCCTGTGATAAACCTCAGAAGTCAACCTAAAAGCAGTCCAAATCAGCACAGAGATTTCAGAGTACTTGGACAAGAAGTCCCTTAGCCAGAAGGCACTTCTCAGTGCTAGCGTGGCAGGTGATGCTCCACTGCTGTATGTGTGGGGACATTGTAGATACGCGCTACATGTGAAGGACGGGGGGGGGAACAAGTGGTACAACAGGAAAAAAAACAGTGGTACAACAGATTTCTAAACACACCAAACTGACCAAGTAAGAAGCCACAACAGACTTATCAGCTGAGTCACATTGTAAGGAGGACCTAAGGGGCCCTTTGGAAAATTAGACCATATTCTATAGAGATATTAGCTAGTAAACTTACAGGAAACATGTTTTTGAAAAAATTCCCTGAGAGTTGGCCTGCGCTGGAGAAAAGTAGAAAACAATGTGGTCCTTCTTTTCAGAGAATAACCTAAATTGTAGCAATTGGGCTCTACAAGCATAACTTGATTCTAAATAAACTAAGAAAATGCATATTGAATGAAATATCTCTTAAGTATCTAGAATAATGGAAACAGGAGCAGCAAACTGTGGGAGTTAATTTCCTAATGGCTACTACTGCTCCCATATGTGCTCCATTTATCAGCTAGATCCTCAGAAACCTTGCCGCAGCACCAGCACACGCTCATTTGCGCTGAACAGCCGTGATGCTTAACGCTCATCCCAGTGGCACTCTAATTAGTGGCAACCTCTCTCCAGCCTGAAATGTTTCAGTGATGCTTGTCCTTTGTTTCCTACTCTTGGCCTCATTTTCTGTTCAGCGTGACGCTTTCTGTCCTTGAGCAGTCCTCAGGTTTTGGTTGACACCTTCTTTGGCTTGTTTAGAAAGATGAGTGCATGGACAGAGCCTGCACACACTTATCCTGTCTTCACCAAGAGCAACATTTGTAGCAGAGGGACTGTGGTCCCCCTGCAGTGAAGGCGAGCCATGGAAGGGAAATACAGGCAGTATTCGCTGGAAGAGCGATGGAAGAGTCTGAAATTGTTTGCTATTAATTAGCGGTTGATTACCACATTATATTTTAACTAATCAAGATTAGAGCCCTGATGCACAAGTGAAAAACAAGAGCTGTTCCTTCCTTAAAGATATTGTGACCTAAATGGACAAGATGCACACAAGAAAGGAGGTGGAAAGACCTAAGGTGCCATCGGAAGTCAGTGACAGGCCAGGGTCCGACCTGAATGGCCATGCTGTGTCTCCCTGCAGTAACTAACCCATTTTAGTGAGACTAATTAATATTTTGTTTCTAAATCTGAATGTGAAATTTGTTTTAAGTAGGTTTAGGTAACTCTATTGATGGCACAAATTTTTAAAGTGATCTGGCTAATCATTCTGACAGCTGTGGATCACAGAGCCCCTGTAGCTATGTTAATTTTGTGCAGTTAACATACTTTTCTTGAACGTTTGTGTTCCAGGTCCCTGTTGGTTGCCAGAGCAAATAAAATAGGACCTTCCCCCCGTCCCCAATGTTCAGAAGCCACTATCATCTAATGTGTCTTTTTGTTCCAAGATATGAAGCAGTTGTCACCATCTGACATTTAATTACCAACTTTACTGGATGCTCAGCACATTCAGGGCATAGCATTAGCTTTTACGGTCCAGCCCCTGAAATGGGATGCAGAACAGTCTACACACCCCTGCAATGGGAATCAGTGGAGATGGTATCATGTCTGCCCAAACCTGGGCTCCTTGTGCCTCTGAGGTATTCTGTACAGGGCACACAGGAGCCAGTAGAGCTGCTGCTTTGGGGACAACCCCCCTGTTTTGTACCGAGAGGGAACAGGAGCTTTCAGGGGCTGCTTGTATAATCCAGTGTGTTTCCCATGGGAGCAGCCCCTCCAGGCCGCCATGAATGGATGCTCAAAATAGTAGCGAGTAAAAGCCTTCACTGCAAAGGATTCTGATCTTTCTATCCTCTTTACTCATTGTATCCTGCTAAGAGGCTTAATTTGCACACTGCTTGACAGGCCTTGTCAGGTTGAAACATGGACTATACTTCATTTAATACAGGGGCCATGGTCTTCCCTGAGAGAACTGGGCAAAATATAAATGAAAATTAATAAAATGAAAAAAGAAAAACTATAAAATGAATAAAATCCAAGATCCTTCACGGACACAAAAAGGTTGGGGGGGAATTCTTTGTTAAATGGGAAAAAAAAATCTTAAAAATACCGATAACAGCAGACCTGGGTATAAGCAGCTCAGAACAACATTGGCAATGGACTGTTTCCAGTAACCAAAAGCAGCTGGGGTGTTTGAAAAGCAGCTGAGGCTGCTGCTTCTGTCCTCAGATACAAATGGCACGCAGATCAGAGCTGGTGCTAAAGGTGGTTGAGCACTGCGTGTGCTATCCCCAGACTGGCATGATGGACTGGGAGAGGTGAGCAGCAGCAGAGCGCTTCATTATCTTATATCTATTTCTGATGACCACAGGATTGGAAAATGGCAGGAGGTGAGAATGTTTAAGCCTATAAATTGGCTTCCTAATAGGTGACAGAAAGAGGCATCAGATGGCTTTGATCAGAGCATGGATCCTGCACGGCTCCTGGTTTTAAAGGCACTAGGCATAGCAGTGTTTCTGGCTTCAGACTGCCTTCAGCTGTGCTTGCCCTAGCTGTGCCATCACTTCAGAGGTGGTGCTGGGAAAGGAATGATCGGTTTTGCACATGCCTGTGTCAGTGCCATGGAGAAGTCATCATACATTTGTCTTTAAATGCAGCAGCTCTGGAACGATGAGAGGCTAACGGGTTCGCTGGCAAGAGCAGCTGTGAAAGCTCCAGTGCTTTTTATTGATATTTCCAAATTAAAGCTCTTGGCGCTAACTCCCTCCGTGCAAAGCACCATCAGGCTGGTGAGACATCCTTTGCCTTCAAGGCAGCAGTTGGGCTGTGCTCTCCCCTGGACATCTCACCCGGGTGCTGGGCAGGGCTTATGCTCCAGTCCCTTTCCAGCATCCAGCTCCAATGGGGCAAGAGCAACCATGCCGCTCTAACATAGGGGTTTTTCAGTCACTGTAGCCTTTCTGTGCCAGAAAAGGAGGATCTCAAACTGGCACCATGGTGTTTCATCAAGCAACTTGCAAGTAAGGGGAGAAAGAAATGCATAAAAGTGCACGTTTTCCTGCATAATAGAAAATCAGGATTCAACAAAATTGGAACTGAAGTTTGGAAGAACATCAATGAAATAGAGAACTACCTGGCATGTTTGAATAACTGCTACACTCACTCTTAATTATAAAATGGAAACTCAGACTTATTTTTCTGTTATTTTTGGGCTGCAGTTCTACTGAAATCAAAGTTTCTCTTCCAATCTCTGTCTCTCTGACCTCTTGGGAAACACTGTTGTATATTCATTCAGCACCAACTGACAGACCTCTTAGAGAAACTCAATCGCACACAAGTCCAAAAAGGATTTTGGAAATTAATTTTTAATATGTGGCCTCTGCCCTGATTTCTCTGTGTTGGTCTAAGCCAGCGGGTATAAATAGCTCCACTGACCTGAACGGGTATTTTTGGGTACAGCAACAAAAGACTCATCACCTGCTACGGAGGTAAATATTTATCTAGATATGATTTAACATCTGCAGATTTATTTCCTCAGATTTTGCACTACTAATAACTGTCTTTTGAAACAGACTTTTCAAAATTAATTTAGGGACTAGTGCATTTAGATTGTTTTAGACTTCTGTTCCTCTGCATGTGAGCCTGCATCGATGATCCCATATCTGCTCGCTGCTGTCATCTCCACAGCTGGTCAAATGAGAGGTGACATTTCTGTGCAAGCCCAAACAAGGACCCAAGTCTACGGCAACCTCTGGGTCCCTCCACTAAAAAAAAAACAAAACCCTGAAAACTGCTGAAGGCAGCTGGGTGAGGTTGCTAAATTATCACAGTGGACATGCACCAAGAGACCCTGTCCTTGGGCTGCGTGGAGCCAAACATAGCTGATTTGGAAAGAAAAAGGCAGAGGGATGCAGGATCTTTTTGCTCTAACTGAATATTGACAGCAAAGCCAAGCCAGGCTTTTCTAGCATGCAGACTGTGCTGGGAGCCAGTTCAGTGCAGCTTAAAATGGCTCTTTTATGCAGGCATCTCCCTGGTGAGAGGCTATAGACTCGAGCCCCTTGGTCTTTTCTGTCCCATAAGGTTACAGGGTTTCCTGGCAATAGTTAAGTCATTGCAATAGCCTAGTTTCCTAAAAGTACAGATCTACTGAAAGTTGAAAAATAATTAATACATAAACAGAATGTACATGTTAAAGACTAGAAAAAGACACTTTAGTGTGATCTTAACACTCATCTTGCACTTCAGGGTTTCATTGCTTTTTCTTCCTGAGGTATCTATATGTGTCTATAGCTACCCGATTGCTATTAATGTCTGTATTCAACTGGAGTAGGAAAACGAAAGCTGCAGTAAATTTTACAATATGTTTACATTATAACAAGGTTTATAGAGGCATCATAATTCATTGTGTATTCCAACAGAAGTATGGATCCCTTCCAATTTAATTTTCTGAAGTTCGAGTTTGCAGCTGGGTCACTCCTGGTGTAATCTGGGAGATGCATCTCCTAAGGCTGTGGGTTGGAAGAGCAGCATCCCGGCTGTCACTGCCACCCATCAGTTACCACGCCAGGGGCTGAGGGCAAAGCAGCCAAATCGCTTTCTGTGGGCGCAGCAGCATAGCTAGCTTCATAAATTTTGTTGCAAGGAGCAATAATCAATACTTCATGGTTAATGACGCAAAACTGAAATTAGTATAGATTTTATGTCTCCTTCTCTTCCCAATTATGCAAACATTGCTATGCCCCTTCTGTAGTTGCCTTATATTATGGCTTTTATAAAGACTGTCCGGTGATGTTTAATTGAAAGACTGAATAGTCAAAAATGTCACAACCAATTTTGGTTTTTACTTTTTTTTTTTGTTCAGTCTTCACCCTGAGGTTAATAGAAAATGATGTCAAACACAAGAAATGATTTATGTAAGTCATGCAGGTTTTGTCACCCACAGCTATATATAAAGTCAATTGCAAATTGTTTTCCCATTCTAAATTACTGTACAGAGCTCTGAGATACACTGGAAAAAACGACTAGTGGAATAATAAGGGAGAAGAAAAGGTTATCTTCTGAACTGAACTGTGTTTCCAAGAAAACAATTTTGAAAGTTGCTTATTTTTAATATGCCAGAAGAGGAGGTTCCTCAGAACAAGCAAAAAAAAAAAGAAAGGCAAAAATAAAAAGAAGTTTTACAACTGGATTATTTCCAATGGCTGATGAGCGGTAAGCAGCAGCCAGGCATCCCAAAACACGTGCAGTGCTTTATCAGCTGCAGTGTGTCCACAAAATGGTGCTACAATTAGAGACCCAGAGGGGCAAAGACTGAGGAAACATCTAACTCCTCTTGACAAATCTAGTTTGTGCATAAAACATATTTTGCAGTAACAGTCCTTCCAAGGTTGGGAAGAAATAAAAGTTGTATTAGGAGTAAATCAGCTACCAACTCTGATCTTGTTTCGTGTCAAACAGGGTAGAATCACGTACAGGATTAAAAAGCATCACATAAAAGTTCTCTGTTTCACAAAATCAGCTTTATTTGGGAAAGCAGAAGGTAGAGCTGGCTGATCTGTTGTGCTCCTGAAGATTGCAACAGTCTTACTGGAAACAAAAATCTTTGATTCATCCCCAGGTCAGATAAGATATGCAAGATGAAAATATCCTTGTTTTGCCTTTTTAATGTTCTTAGCCTTCCTGGGAATCCTGTATCTGTATGCAAGGTAGGTGTGAAGTAAATTACCCTCCTTCCTTACTCTGAGTAGCTTTTGCTTTTACATTTGATTTCAACTTAATGAGCTAAAAGAAGTCATGAGTTAATATCTTTGTGTTTTGCATAGACTTCTCATTTTCCAGTGTTGCTTAATTATCAGTTGATGTATAAACACAAACCTGAAGGTGCATCCCTGCATCTCAGGGTGGTGATGCTCTTTGCTTTGCATCACAGGGATGGAGTTGGGGGGTCCAGTGTTTGCTTGTCAGCCCAGCTTTTAAGGAGGCTGGGCGTGTGTCCTCTGCACATACATGTCCCAGCGATGCCAGGGTGCTCTGTGGGATTGTGCCCTGTGAGGGGACAGAAAGTTCAGCCCAGGAATTGCAACCCCTGGTACACACACTTCATTGCAACCAGGTTCTCCTCCACCCTTCAACTCCCACCCCTTCTGAACAATAAAACCCTGCCAGACAGATACATTTTAGTTTTTCAAGACATATCTCTGTGCTGAACATCATGGGTAGATTTTTCCCAGGACATTAGCATGGATGTAGGGAACCCCAGCTGTGCATCTGCAGTTAAATTTGTGACATCTCTGCTATTTAAACAGGATCTGATGCAAATACCCTGGTAAAGGCATCGGGCTGTAAATCTCAGCCAGTGACTCTCTTAATTATGAAACTGAATACTGTTTGATTGCGGAAGTGCCTGAAAGTACAAGCTGAATCTCACTTGCCTCTTACCAGGACCATCTCCTCTGAAATCAAAGCAGCCACACACCTGAGACATGAAAGAATGCTTTCCCCTTTTGCTCTGCCTATTATTTTTGTAGGTCTGATCTTTTCTTTCAAACTTGTGTTGGACAAACTACGTGCTGGACATATTGATAAGTACATTCGTTTCTTTATAGTTATTTTGGATATCTAAATTTGAAAGCAACCCCATAGAGATTACCCGAGGGACCATTTTGCTTAGTGGTTGGTTCACAATGTCTTGAGGTTGAGGGGGAATCTCTGATGTCAACCAAGGGCTTCCCATAAGCACATTGAAATGTGTTTTCTCTCCTTGTAGGAAGAACTCAAAAGGCTCCAGCACACCTTGGAACAGGTCAATGATGGCAAAGACTTGCTTCAAAGGTAAATGTGCGGTTTCTACAATCTCTCTCATCAGATAAAGTGAAATGGCTTTTGTAAGGCAACAAGCCCTTTCTGAGGGACAATGTCTTGTTGTAGAGTATGTTTCTAACTTGGTAATATACTAAATATTCAAGATTTTGCATCTCTCCCATAAATGATTCTTATTTTTAGTTACAGGAGGATAATTTCTGAAAGCTGCTGCTGATTGAATGATGTAATTAAGTGTCCAGTAAAGTCTCAAAATAACTCCACAGGTTGGGGTCTAATCTTACAAATTTTCATGTGAAGACCTTTCATTCATGTTGCTAGTCTCATCCAAAGCAGCGTCCCAAGATGTTTGATTTTTATCTTCTAGCATTTTAAAACCGCTTTCTCAAAGCGATCGGTTTGCAGAACCAATTCCTCGGTCATCATTTATTACAAAGAATTTTTTTTTCATATTCCTGTATGGCTCTTGCTGATATAATTCATTTGCTACTGGCATTACCGTTGTTACTTTCCATTTTACTCTCCAGCTTTTCAAATGTAGCCCCAGGGATGAAAGTTAATTTAGCAAGAATATCTATTATATTTGTCAGTGGTTTTTTTATTTGCAGCGGCTTCTTTGCTGGGTGTGCGGCTTCTTTGCTGGGTGTGCCTGTCTCTGGAGCTGTGGCATCTGGAAGGTTTAGTGCAAGGACTCAGGCAGGCTCTGATCTGGAAATGGGATCCAAATTGGTACTTTTAGGTAACAGTACTTTTGGCTGGAGATGGAGACCCAGATGCCTTCCTCCAAAGACAGCAATACCTTATAACGAGCAGCTCTTGTACGTTCCTGTCAAAAATTCTGAATTAATTCATAATGATTGCAAAACTGTCACACCGAGACACATTATTAAACTCTTTTTTTTATTTCCTTTTCCATAGCCATCAGCTTGCCATGGATGAAGAAAATAATATCGAAAAATATCATATCAACTTACAGCCCTTGGAATCAAAAGTGAAAATGTAAGTAACAAAGAATGTCTTTTCTACCTTTAAATGCAGCTGAGTTTGTCCAATTCCTGAACTGCAGAACCCAGACTGTATCGATTGTGGATTTCTGTGTAACTTTAAGTATAAAAAAGTCTCAATTTCACAAGGCTCTACTCTACCTTTATGCACGTGAACATTCTCTTTGAGCTGAGTTTCAAATGTTAAACGTCAATGTTGCATTAATTTTGTCATTTACTCTGTGAGACTATAGAACATTTGAAAATCTGCTAGATTTTTCATATATACAGAGAACATCCCGATGGAGGGATGTATAGAGCAGAGCAAGCAGCAGTCTCTTCAGTAGGATTTTTCACATCTAACATGAAGCCTGGTTAAAGATCCTCAGGCGGCTCATGGGACTCCTCTGCAAGAAGCAGTCCTTGGGTTTGCATGGGGATGGAGATGTAAGTCTGAGGGGACCAGGGCTCCTGAGCTGGGGGGTACAGCACAGCTATATGACTCTAAGAAAGCTGGGTTTTATTGGAAAGCAAGGCAGTTACTAGTGCTCAGCCAAGGCACATAGATGACACCTAGCTGCACCACCTGGAAGGAAGAGATAAGCATCACTGTGTTCTGGTAGCGAACTCCCCAGCTTCCAAATGCAGTAGTTTTAGCCTTTGTAATACATTTCCTATGTGTTGTATAGTTTACCATGGGGTCATTTATTCTAAAAGGTTTCACGTGCCATATCAGGACATGTGATAACACTGAGGATATAACTTAAACCTTACCCACATGTCTATCAGAGCAGAGGACTCTTGGTGCCTGTTCCAGCACTGTTCCTCCAGCCCTGGTGCAGGCATTAGCTCCATCCAGCAGGCACAAACTCTGTGCTAACATGGTGCCACTGGACTTCCCAGCAGACACCAAAAGTTTAACGTGGCTCCACTTGCATCAAAAATTATGAACATCTTTATGCTGAAGCCCCCAGCTACTTCATGGCAAAATTTTGCGAAGTCAGGCACAGCTTTACAGAGTTGTATGCATTGCTACACTACATACTGAATTTCACTTTCAGTTGAAAAGCTACAGCTAACTCGCTATACAGGATGTTAAAATATTAATGTTATATTAAAATATTAAAAGGACATGAAGTTTCAAATTAAAATGCAGCCAGAGTCTTTTAGTCATGCAAATATCAACCAGATGAAAGAATAAATTTTCAGAGAGCTTTCTAGAAGGGCAGTTATTACTGCACCTCAGTATATTCTCTAGCTTTAAAATAGAAAGTACATGTAAATATAAATATGTAAATACTACTTGTATATACTATGCAGTAAAGCTTTAAACTGAAACAATGCAAAGTGTAAATGCTTAAGGTGTGAATATGTGGGGATTTTTAAAAGCAAAATGCATTTACTGAAAGCTCCTTCATTGACACTCACAGTTGGGAGCTTTGCTGTCCATTTTAAAGCTCCTGTATGAGAACAACACATGACTTAACCTACCTGACTAGCTCTAAAGTGCACCTACCCTGGTGAGGCTGTAATGAATGCTGCTTTGTTTCTGATCTGGTATTCTTAAAAAATAAACAAACCAACAAAACAACCAAAATACATAAAATACATATATTTGATGTCCCCAAATTTGAGATGTTCAAAATGCCATGTGTGTTGGCAGCGTTGTTCCCTGACCAGGAAAAACTACATGCCAAGAGGCACTTCCCACGGTCTGGAGTTCCCAGCACTGTAAGCAGTCAATGAGAAGTTGTAGGTGTCCTGGTGGTGAGCTTCATCCTCTTCCTGCGGAGGCAAGAATTTGGATGTGCCAGTCTGTAACCAAATGCCTTTTCAGCAGTGTCTGGGCACTAAATGTTTTTCTGGCTTGTGGAGGTGGAAGCAGAAATGACATCTTAACTGTTAAAAAGGCAACGTAAAAAGAAAAAGTATTCCTAGGACAAAGTAAATCCATGCCAAAGTCTATAGGCCCTTTGGTTTGAACCATAGGCACGTGGGAAGGTCCCTTCAGGAGCATTGCCCTCTGCGCTGCCCCGGGGTGCAGGCACTGCGGGTGGGAGCAAGGCCGGCTGGGGTTTGGGTAAGGGAACCCTCCCGGGGAGCACCCCAGCAGCAAGGCTGGGTGCTGAGCGTGCCAAGCCCTTCAGGAGCAGGCAGGGTGGAGGAGCGCCAGCTCCCACCCGTCCCTCGCACAGCCACCTGGGGAAAGCAGCACAAGAGCTTTGCACCACTGAAAACAACTTAAGCAAAGGTCAGGGTACTCTACCTGATTAATAGACACAATGAAGGTTTTACTGACTTGATATCCCTGTGAATAAATTCTCAGTTGCTCAAAAATCCTAAAAGGACCTCTTTCTAACTCATTGCACTACAGCAACACTGCTGAGTCTCAGGTCAGAATTAGCCCCACTTTTCTGCAGAGTTCACAGACCATCCTGTGTGCAAACACTCAGATACTTTGTGTTAACACCATTACTGTTATAAATGCAATTTTAATTCCCAGCATCTTTCAC